>JAPYYX010001773.1:0-21150 GCA_030522605.1 Cremastinae sp. B BG-2022a
AAATACACAATTAGAATCTATAGATCTTCTTTTTCCTTGGATTAGTTTTTTGTGTCTCAAAGTTGGAAATATTTATGTTAAAAAAATCCGAATCGTCACAGCGGAAGTGTATCCGCCATAAGAGCCTGTGTATAAGGATTCGGAAAACGCGATTTTTGTGAATTTTTTTCAGAATAACTAGACGGTAAAACCCCGAAAAATTTTAAGAGCCGAGGGACAATATATTTTTGTATAACGGTGCAAATTTTCTAACCTCAAAGTTGGAAAATAATTTTTACGTGAGAAACGCTCGAACCTCCTTAAGTATATGCGTGGACTGATGGTTGAAACGGATTCCGGATTTTTACGCTTTTTTTATATGTGACGGAAATGACGATTTTTTTGCTGTTTTTTCATAAAAAAACGGCCACAATTCATTTTGGGGTCAAAATTGACAATTAATAAGGCTGGATTCTTTTTCAGAACACCCGAAAACATAAAGAAACGTACCTCTGGTTTATTTATTCCTTTGTTAGGCACACAAAATTTTGGTTTAAAAAAATGGTATAAAATCGACGATCTTGGTCGTTAATGGGTTAAATGGTGATGTAATTAATAATTATATAATAATTAAATTTATAATTATATAATAATTATTAATCGATATTGATGATACTGATAATTAAATTGAATTAGATACTCGTGTATTTCAATGAACATAAGTCCTTTTAGTAACGTAAAGAGTTTCGTTTTACGTTATCTCGGGGAATAGAGGACAATCTGGATGTTTGTCATCGCAAACATCTGAATTCTCTTCAAAATCTTCGAATTTTGGTAACCATGAAGTGACGTCAAATCGCCTTCCGACCGTTCCATTTCTGAGAGAATTCTGTGCTGCCAAAATAATCGGTGAAGTTTTGCAAATGAAAAGTTTAACACAGCTTGCATCGAAATCATCCAGTCTTCTCATCAAGTGCTCAGGCAAGTTGGGATCGTGTGCCTGCGCTACCAATTTTTTAACCTGATAAAAAAATGAAGAACAAATTTTAAAATAATGAAATAAAAAAAGAAATTGATCATTGCCTTTTGACTAAAAAATAAGATAATAATTTTTTTTATCAATTTACCCTTTCATTCTCATTATTGACGATAAATTCTAGAGGATCAAACCGCTCCCTCGCCTCGCGAGATCTCGATTCTTCAAGTCTTGGCTTGACATCGAAGAGAGAACTGATCTGTGACGAAAATAAAAGCACTCGTAATTTTCAAGATACAATTAAAAGATATTGTTTTTTACAAAACTGAAAATAAATGCATTATATCAACAAATGACAAACTGTCGATTACAGTAATTGTTAATAAATCTCCCATAATATAATAATAATTATTATTATGATTATAACATTTTAACTCGGAGAGGTCACATTTTTTATATGGAACAAAAAGGTCACACACGATTTTCCATTAACGGTATTTGATCAATTTTTCAATTGAAGGTATTTTTTTCCAAATTCTATAGAAAAAGCTCAAAAAAAGTTTCATTTACATATTTTCCACGAAGTTTTGATGCGAACAATGTTTATGCCCGCGACGTGGGTTGTGGAGGATCCCAATGTGACCTTTTAGAGTTAAACAGTATTTGCTCACAAATTTATAGAAGCATCGTAAAATATTATCGATAATTATGATATTAGTATCGATTTTTTAATATAACTAAAAATGTAATCAGCATAATCACGAAAAAAAAAAATTCTTACCATTTGAGCGAGAAAAATGACGCTGTTGACAGCGATCGCTGCGATTCTTGGTGAGTCAAGACCAAGAAGTCTGAAGAAACCGGAAATTAGACTAGAATTTTGCGATCTTTCTGTTTTTCTTCCATTTTTTCTGCTCTCGTCACCTCGTTTTTCCGAATTATTATTTTCCTTCATTTTTGAATTACTGTTATTGCTCTGAGTACCGTTTTTAAAATGGCCAAGACTCTTTGAAACGAGGTCTGCTATCTCTTTTGCCGTTTCCAAATAATCCTTCGCATATTGGAGTCCCGATTTTATTTTGTCAAACACTCCTTCGCGTCCTAAAATAAAAATCGACAACATTTTTGTAATAAGAATCAACAACAACGAAAAATTAACTATAAAAAACAATCATATCAGTGACAAACAATTGTTATTGTAAAAGTAGAAAATATGATAATAATTATTGGGAAACTGATTGTTTATGATAAATAAATGTAAAAATGATACAACCGAAAAAAAATCGAAATCAGAAAAATAAATAAATAAATAAATTCACCTTCCACCTCGCCCGAACAATTTCCAAAAAATTGGAAAATAACGACAAAAATGAATAATGGAGTGAACTGCATCCTGACTGTTCAAGAGTCGACTACGAACTGAAAAATAAAAAAATAAGTGTCACGTAAGGAATAACGGATCGCCGTTTAAAGAGTAATTATTTCAGGCAAGCTCAGGACTAGGAAAAAAAGTGTCAAGACCGAGATTTTTGTGATCTCGCTTCGTCGGCCAAGCGAAAAGAGTCGAGACCAAGCACACCGCAGTCGACGTGCAGTTTGAAAAGGACGGGCCAAAAGTGCGTTTCGTGCTTTATTTCCAAGCTAAAAATGATTATTTGCCAATTCGTTGTGGGTATTTATTTATTATTTTTTATTGCCCAAGTGAAGAATGATCGAGTGCACTTTTTGACTGAAGAGGTTCGGAGTCTCAGTGAACTTCCACTCGATCGATTGATTCGATTGAAAACGAGCTTGATTGACGATAGTGGTAAGAAAACATTTCATCAATTTTTACCAATTTGTTTCATTACAGAAATTAAATTTTATTGTTTTTACATTATTATATTATGTATATTGTATATGATGTCATAGTAATTAATAAATTTCAATTTAATGGAAATAATTAAATAGTTAAAAAATTGACATATGTAGAATTTTATTGGCAAATAAAAATACATAACAATAAAAATCATGAATGAAGTTTTTTTCATTAATTTTCTTTTTTTAAGACGAAAATTCGTTGGAGTCTCGAAGCAGATCCACAGCTTTGTCCCTCCCAGTGGCACTTCCTCTTCGAAGATCCTCGCCAAGGAAGTCGATCAGAAGGTACGAGGAGCATTGGGAAGGGAAAGGGTACAAAGATTCGAAAATTTCAAAAATATTTCAGCTGACTTTGACAGCTCTCTCGTTTCTTGCTTTTGGTGGATATCTTTTATCTCTCATTATCATGGCTATCAGAAGAAATCAACCTGCTCCGACTGCAGGAAGTGTTATAGTTTTTTCAGTAAGTATAAAATATAATTAATTATTTATTTATTACTTCAATCTTTGTTTATATTATTTATTATCTAACTAATATTTCAATTTAATTATAAAAAATAATTACCATATTGGTGTAGACCAACAATAAAAATTTTATTTTAGATTATACTCTTAATAAATTTTAAAACGATACCAACTCTTATAAACAGAAATCTAATAACACTCTAATAACTGAAATAATGTTTGTTTTTATTTTCATCTTTTCGATGTATTTTTTTTGTTAATAATTTATCATTTGTATTTTTAGAATCTCCAAAGCTTGCAAAAATATTCGAGACCGAAGAGACGAGCCTGGATGATAAATCCAATGGAGAATGAAATGGATGAGGAGCGAATGTATCATGGAATGATAATGTTGTCGCAATGCTATGCTGATATGAGATGATTTGTTATTATAAATTTGTAAAAACTATTTTTTTTGTAATTTCGAATAGTTTTGAGTAAAATAGTCAATTACTAAATAGCTGTATTTAGTTTGTTACTGATTAAATAAAAGAGAACCGAAGCAATATTATAAAATGAATAATTAAAAACATCTCTTTTTCTGTTTGATTAATAATTAATTAGCCATTAGCCAATGAATTGTACTTTTACAATTTTTTGAAAAATAAGTAAATACGGAAGTCATATTTGGAAATTGTACACAATTAAATTGGATTTAGTAAAAGTAAAAGTTTTAGTTAAGATGAATAAAAAGAATTCCTTTTTGTTCACGACTTATTTACAACTAGTTAATTAGCTATTAATTGTTTAAATACACTAGTTTAATCATGTTTTAAGAAAGTAAATATTAAAATAATAATTAGAAGATACATATTCGTAGGAATTGAGAATTAGTTAAATAGAATTAAGAAGATTAATTATACGAATAAAAATGAAGATTTAGTGGAGCTTGAGAGAATAAATCGCATAATCGAGATCGAGGGTATCCTAAAATCTAATAAAATCGAATAGTCCGTGAAAATTGTGTACGAAAGTGTGCACGAGCTTGCAGGGGAGAATAAAATTTATCGGGAAACGAATATTTTCGGTCGTGCGAGTTTGAAAATCGGGCCAGAGGGCTTCGGACCATTCGCTGCACAAATAAACACATTTCTGGCTCACTGTATACAAATCGTACAAGCTGGATACGACGATAGCCATATGGTAGAGGAAGACCACAGACTTTTCGGAAAAAAATAATTTTTAACTTTTTTTTTAAAACATCGTGTATATAATTTTTTCTTTTGCATGCAAAATTGCAAATATCATTTTTGACAAAAAAAAATCAACAAATACAACACGTTTGTCGAATCGCCTCCTTAATATATGCATATCGTATATTACTCGAAGAAAAGCTTCTACAAAAAAATCGAATCCATTAATCTTGTCAATTATAACGTTGAGTCATAAAAATATAATACATGTACAGTATATTATATATTTGTTGTGTATTATAATATAATAAAAAAATTATACTATATATTTTATTTATATACTATATATTATATTATATTTTGTATATGCGTGTAATATATTATTTACATGTATAATGTATATAGTGTAAAAATTATATTATTGGAGAGTGATCTTCTTTGAAATTCGATTTATGTTCAAGGATCACTCGCATTAGCCAGTCAAATAAACAAGGGCCGAAATTAGCAGCACTTGCAGCGTGCTTGAGGCAAAAGTAACTTTGACAGAAGGGGAAAAATGCTCTGGTAGCTTCCTCGAAACAATGATCTTCCGATATTTATTTTCGCAGCCTCGGAGATCGTGCTTCAGACTCTTTCGAGGCTCCGCCCAACGTTTCGTGTCGACGAATCCGCGATTAGAAGATGAAGAACTCGAAAACGCCACTTTCTCACCCAATTTTGTTTTTTTCTCGTTCATTCGTTTCCCTCGATTCGTTCAAATTTCTCAAAACTCGACTAACGAGACTCGATCTCGAGCTCTTTAAAATTTAAACATTTTTTTAAAATCTAATATAATTATAAAATAAAATAAAATATTTCTTTGTGTTTAGTTTGATGAAAAAATAACAATGGACAAAATATTTTATAAAATTTTTATTCAATACATGTGAAAAAATGCAATCTAAACAAAGTGACGCAATTTAAAATTAAAAATGGAAAATTTTGACACTCGGTTAATCTCGAATTCATCTTCGTCTTTGAAATTTGGTATCGACAGAATTTTGTCAAATGAGATTTCTCCTCGATTTGAATATTCTGATAATTTGGGATGTGAAGGTTATCAAGATTTTTCAATAAGTCCTGACGCGAGCACTACGCTCGACCGTGCTTCAAATTTTGTTAATTTTGTGGAGAATTATGGACACTTTTATCGACCCAGACCTGTCAGACCAATTCCAAGGGGTAAGTAATATTTTTTATGTATACATCATTCGTACATGAGATATTTTTAAATTTATTAATCATATTTATTCATCTTTTTAAAAATATGGTATGATGTATTGTTCATTATATATCTTAGATTACATGTTTGTTTAATTTTTATTTATCAACGACAAAAATATTTTTTTATTCATTTTCTTTTGTAAACATACAATGCATATCCACTATATTAATAAATATAATTTATTGCATCATATGGTGAAGACCTTACAATATTCTTATCAACAATGAAAAAGGATCTTAAAACCATAAGGACGTATCTCCAGCAGAATTTTTTACAAAATTTACTTTATAACTCAAGAAAGCTTTGAGTTTTTGAAAAAACGAAATTATCCTGTGAAAAATGATAAAGGATAAACAAATTTATTTTTAAAAAATTTGTTTGGAAAATTGAAAAGGAATAAAATAGTCTTGGAAGGGTCGAAAAATGAAAGAGTGAGGGAATAGGGTGAAATATTTACGTAGCGAGTGTATTCTCGTGTTCCCTGCCTCTGTTTAAACGACACTTTAAGTGCCCAAATGCGAAGGTTTACGATCAGTCTAAACAGACACACAGTTTACACGGAAATTTGTCTTTTTCCATCAACGTGGAGAATTTTTATGTCCATCGAACCCTTTCGAAAATTCTTTCAATTTATTTATTTTGTTCTTTTGTAATTAGATTTTTTTTATAAATATACAATTTTTTGTGAATATCATTATTTTTTTCTTTGAGTTTCATTTGTTGATAAAATTTTCATTGATTAATTTAGATACGTTTAAATCTTTGTTTCTTTTGATAAAGGCCGTCAGTGATAAAAATGTTACTATTTTGAAAATGGAAGGCAAAAAAGCCTCTGGAAGTGCTGAAAACGTTTTTGTTTATCATTTGGTTAACCGTGCTTGGAAGAGATCCATAAAATCGAGCCAGAAACATTTTAATAACCTGCTCTTATATCTCGAAAGCTTAAAAATTTATGCATCAAAGAATAATTTAAATTGTCATAAATTTGTTTATATTTTTTCATCTAACAAGAAAATTAAATTACAAACTGAAAGTTTTAATTGTTAACTACTTCCATTTTTACTTGTGACTATATAAAAAGAGATTAAAAAATGATAACTTTTGTTTATATGTATATATTTTAAACTTTAGATTAAGTTGTATTTTTATTTTGTAATGTTTTTTTAGTACCAGTTTTGCAAACGGCCAGCACCTCAAGTAGCTCGGATACTGCATCGAGAAGAAAAAGATCTTGGTCTAGAGCGGTTTTCAGTTCACTCCAACGAAAGGGTCTAGAGAGACGATTTTCCATACAAAAATACATTACTAAACCTGACAGGAGACAGCTCGCAGCCACTTTGGGGCTCACTGATGCACAAGTAAGAAAAAATTATTGTAAAAAAAAACTTGGAAAAGAAAAAACTAAAGAATAAAAGTAAAGAATAATTTTTAATATCAGTAATAAATATAATAAATAATAAATAATATAGAAATATCACAAAAACAGTGTTAAAAGAACATTTAATATTTCACTTGATTGTGCATTAATTTAAAAAATTGTAATACTTTTTAAATAACATATAAATAATGTTTATAAATTTTATCTAGGTCAAAGTTTGGTTTCAAAATAGACGAATGAAATGGAGACACACGAAGGAAGGTGAAAATTCGTCGTCCTCGGGTCCCGATTCCACTCAACAAGATTCGCCTCGTAAAGCCATCAAACCATCAACCACAAAAGAAGTAATTCACGATGACGAAGACGAAGAAATCGAAGTGGACGTTTAAAAAATTAATTTTAAATACATTTTAAAGTTAGGGACTTCCTTTTGATAAACGAAACGATAACATGTGTTGTGAGTACTGGGAGTACAAATAAGTTAAAAAAAGGTAGAAATAGTGAAAGAAGCGAGTGCACGGTGAAGAATAAAAAGGTAGAGAAGATGCAGTTCATGCAAAAAGTAAAATGACTCAGAGTGTAGAAAAAGGAACAATGGAAAAGTAGTGATGACGAATGTATATTTATTTTGTAATTGAGAACTTAATTATAAATTTTTTCTGATTAAAGAATTAAATATTTAATATTTTTTAACTAAAATAATAAATATTTATTATTTTTTATGTAACTTTTTTTGTATGTAACAGTATTTTGTAAAACATGTTTTTTTAGAAAATTATGATATTTTGAGAAAAATATATCAACTTGGTCATTGCACAATTTGTTCAGAAAACCTAGAACACTTAATTAATTATAAAGTGAAATTTTCCTTTGAAAATAAGGGTTTTCTATTAATGTATTAAAAATTTCCTGCGCATTATGAATAAAGTTGAAAATTAAAAAATATCATAAAATCATCGAAACGAGTAAAATTTCGATAATTTTGTTTATTTGCAAAGTAAATGAATTTCGCTACCGTTGATTTTCTTCTGTTCCGAGGGACCCAGATTTACGTCAAGGAAATTTCGTACGGCGATTAAAATGTGCTCTCTCCTTTCTCGTTCCAACATTAGAAAAATCATCCAAAGATTAAATCATCGATATCTCTCGAAAATTACGGAACCGTTATCAGCAGAGCCAAAACAAAAATTGGAATTTGTCACCGAGGAAATAATACGTAATGAAAATTTTTTGGTTATATTCGTAGCAAAAAAATATTTACTTGACTTTATTTCCAATTATATTACTATATAATTGCGATAATCCATACTCAGAATTATAAAAACAATATTGATATTAATTTACTTAAAAATATATTATTTTCTGCAAAGTTATAATGAATTATTATTGGTTATTTATTCTAATAAACGTTTATATTTGCTATTATTATTTTTACATTATAATGATGAATTATATTTACACTCATCTTATCATTATGTTGATATCGTTTATTATATAAAAACAATGTTTGTTAGATGAAGCAGTAGAAAAATCAAATTTACCCTCGATCGAGACCCCAAAAAGTAAATTACATATTTTCGAAGTTTCTGAAACGAAAATTGAAGAAAAGAAAACCGAAGAAATTCTTTTGTCGTTTGAAGAAATTCCTGGGCCCTTACTGCTGAAATTATGGGAAAAATATTGGAAATTCGTGCCCATTATCGGTACGCAACTGGTTTACAGTCTGCTTATCAACAGATTTACTCAGGGTAAAAATAATTTTTTTCTTGTCACTTTTAAGAAATAAATTTTTATAAATTTTTCTCTGGATAGGAAAATTAAGATGGAACAAAAACTTCGTACCGATGAAATTTTTGTTTCAAAAATACGGACCTGTTGTGAGGATAAATGGGCCAATGTTGGGTGATATCGTGATGATTCATCGACCAGAACATATCGCGAAAATTCTGAGCCAGGAAGAAGAAAAATCAGCTCGAAGTGGAATCGACATTCTCGATCATTATCGAATCAATTATCGAAAATCTCTTTTTCCTGGACCATTCTCAACGTAATTATATTTTTTATTAATTGCTAATATGCAGTAAGAATGAAATAATGCAAGTCATTAGTTTTATCAATAAATAATAAATTATTAAATCTAATTTTATTAGAAAATTTTATTCTCAAGTGAAATTACAAAATAATTTTTTTTATCAATTTTGTATGAACCGTGTTATTGGTATAAAAAGAATAAATAAAAATGAAAACATTTTTATTACCCAAAAATTTTTTCTTATCTTCTATAGGCAGAGTAACGAATGGACCGAAACCAAAGTTAATTTGGAAAAATCCTTGATGGGGCAGCTGTCAAAATACTTTCACCCGCTGGATATTATCTGCGATGAATTTACTGAACGAATAAAAAAAATTCGTAATCGCCAGGACGAAGTAAATACAATTTTTTATCATATCCTTAAATATAGATACAAATATAAAATGTTAAATTGAGTAAGAAAATAATATTTTTTTCTATATAAAGAAGTTAATAAGACTATCAAACGAAAGAAATAAATTGTTTAAAAAAATTATTTCGACGTTTCGTATTTTTCAAGGTTCCTGAAAATTTTTCCAACGAATTATTACGTTGGGGACTGGAATGCTTTTCAGTTTTCATGCTCGATAAAAGGTTTAATTCGATTTATTCCTCGGACACATCAGAAATCGTCGAGGCTGTGGAAAAAGCCCATCTGTATCTCAGCAAGTGCGAATCAGGTTTTCAATTCTGGAGAATATTCGAGACACCTTACTCGAAAAAACTTTTCGAGGCCTGTGACGTCATCGACGAGTAAATTACATAATAACGATAATAAAAATTGAAATATTGAAAGATTTAAAAATAACAATATTCAACTTTTTATTTAACAAAAATAAATTATTAAAAACGTAGCTTCATCAACAAAGAAATACGTGAAGTTCAATCAAGACCTTCAACGAATCCTGAAGACGATTCTCCATTCATTGAAAAACTTTTGAAGAGACTGAAAATGAATCCAGAAGAAATTTCAAGCCTGCTGATGGATATGATAATTTTGGGAGTCCAAGCTGTAAATATTTTTAGTTGAATATAAAAATATATGTATATAACAAAAAATGATAAAAAGAAAAAAATTTGTAGAAATTTCATCAGTAAGTACACTCTTTTAAAAATAATATTAATTTTTTAAACTTGAGAATCTCATAATAATATTCTTTTTAATATTTTTTGCAATATACAAATCCAAAGAGCGTCTAAAAACAAATATTTCGAAAAAAAGTTCTTGTATAATTTTTCAAAAACTTATGGGCTTTGAAACAAATTAATTTCGATTATTACGCTGATAAGCAATTCAACAAACAAAATAAAAAAAGTCATGAGAGCTTAGTTTAAACTGTTATACAAAACGTAATAAATTATCAAAAAATCAGAGTTGCTAATTTTATCAATAGGTCGAGTTAATACGGAGAGCCCCATACATGATCTTTTTTAAAAATATTTTGATATTTTTTCGATAATTTAAAAAATAATAAATTATTCATTATATCTTGCAGACTACAAGCAGCCAAGCTTTTCTTCTATATTTCCTCGCGAAAAATCCACGAGTCCAGAGAAAAGTGAATGAAGAGATTTGTTCGATTTTACCAACAAAAGATTCGAATCTGGATGAGGAAAAAATTGAAAAAATGACTTATCTGAAAGCCTGCATTCGGGAGACTCTAAGATTGAGACCAGCTTTTCCATGCATCAGTAGAGTCGCGCAAAAAACAATTTCCATCCACGGTTACAAAATTCCCAAAGGGGTATAAATCATTACAATCATATTATTATTTATCATAAAAATTTCATTTACTATCCAGACATAATCTATTAAAAAATAATAATATTTAAAATTTCTAAATGTGTAATACTCACATTCATTTATTTTTATACTTGTTTTCTTTATCTAATAATATTTTAGACTTACTTGATAATGGCAAACGAAATTTCGTCTCAACGGGAAGAGAATTTCGACGATCCAGGGAAATTTCTTCCGGAACGTTGGCTCGAAGAAGAGAACGAAAATATATGGCAAAACTTCAGTTCTCTGCCATTTGGCTATGGGCTGCGTGCTTGCCTCGGAAAGAGAATAGCCGAGACGAAAATAATGTTATTAACGACGAAGGTAATTCTCTAAATCTTTTTTGATTATTATTTTTATGCGTATATATTTATATGTGTATAATATATTAAATATAATTTTAATTCAACATACATCTTCGTATAAATGTTATAGAGTAATATAATCGTATAGTATTATAATTATGATTTTTAATACATTTTTAATTGTTCATTAACATGTTTCAGCTCATTCGTGAATTCAGAATAGAGTATGATTACGCGAACATCGAGAGCAAGAACATGATAGTCAACGTACCAAACAGACCACTAAAATTTCGTTTCGTCGACAGAAATTAAAATATTCATCATTTTTGTTTTAATTAAGAATATTCGATTAATTGCGTTAATACTTTCTTGTTACGTTTATTATTTTGTGTTTCGTCGTTCATGAGTTATATTTCAACTAATGTAATTCAAAAAACATGTTTGTAATGGAATTTTAAGAATTCACTTCAATGTATTAAGAATTAATAGTTCTTGACAAGAATGAATTTCACTCAATTGTATTTTTTTAATAAATCACAACCGTCCACTAATTAATTATTCAAGGACTAGAACATGACAATTCTCAAACAACAAGAAATAAAAAAAAAATGTTTATCGTCAACTAGCCTTCACAACGGGTTGTATTAAGAATTAATAGTTTTTGACAAAAATGAATTTCAATCAATTGTATTTTTTTAATAAATCACAACCGTCCACTAATTAATTATTCAAGGACTAGAACATGACAATTCTCAAACAACAAGAAATGAAAAAAAATGTTTATCGTCAACTAGCCTTCACAACGGCTTGTAATGCCATTTTGTTGACCTGGTAATTGATATTTCGAACAATGAGAGCAGAAAATAGAACGCTACCCAGTGTGACGAAAAATGAAAGACCTTGGAAAATTAATTTCGGAGCAAAGATTTTCCAAGCCATAAGATGACGGCAGTGAATCGTTGTAGTCAGCATACAAACGAAAGTCTGAAATAAAAGATAGAAGAGGTGTGAAATGTTGTGGATTTTTCGAGCGTCGATGAAAAATAACAATTAATATCTACGAATCAATGAATAAATAAAATTGAATCAAAATAAATTCAATCAAAGTAATAAATATACATATTACGATGTAATGAAAAAAAAATTAAATAAAACAACTACCTGTATCTGTAGAAATTACAACTTTCATCAATTTCTAATTCATATTTACCCTAATTCCATGAAGCAAGATGTATTTTCCATAAGTCACAAATAAAGAATTGTGAAAAATTGGTTGATATTCGATAAGACATAATTCGCCTTTTCTCAGCTCGCTTTCAGTAGAAACAGTCGGTTTAGCGATTGCAGGGATCATTACATAAATCGTAAAGGGAGCGATCAACAGTAGAGGCACATTCAATGCTGCTATGAAGTGAGAACCGAATGTATTCAAGCCTGGAACAAAATTATACATTTTAAATGAATTTTCGATTCCAGAGAAAGTCATTAATTCATTTCTCTATCAACTATTAAATTAATTTCATTTTACCAATTAAAATTGAAGGCAGAAAATTTCCATACGAATTTCCACTTGTTCCAATAAAAGCTGCATTCCAATGAATCGTAGGAAAAGTTGACTGATGACCAGTCGCATAGAAAAAATACTCAGATATGAGGAACCAGCAGAGTAACGCAGAGTTTGACACTTGGAAAAGCTGAACTAGAATTAGAATAGAAACAAAATTGAGGCAACAAACACTAAGCAAAGTGCCAAGGTATTTTCGTTGATAAAAAATACAGAAATTATTCTTACGCAAGTTATTAGATGAATTAAATCTTTCAATAGCTGAAATTCCCAGAACAGCGATGCAAGTAAAAATCATTACGAAAACTCCAATTGCGAAGACATTACCAAGAACCAAAGTCCAAAGTAACGTAGCAAAGACGCTGATCGAAATAAAAGCAGAACTGTAAAGTGTACTTGATCCATAAACAATCAAGCCAGTATTGAGAGAGAATTTGGAGTAGAGGTAAAATAAAATCTTTTCGAAGAAGTTCCGTGGTTGAATTTCCCCCGTTTCTCGAAATTGATTAAGCGGAGAGAAGGATGTAAATCCCAGTGGTTTGCTGAATACGATGATAATTCCTAAGAATGCGAAGAAATAAACAATCCCTGGCAGTGCTTCGATTTGCTTGAGAATAACATTTTTCACTCTTGCATCCTTGGGAAGCTTTTCGAAAACCCAATAGCAACCAATGGTGATTGCGATCACACTGTAGAAATATCTGGCGATGTTCAATGTTCTCCATAGCCCTGAGAGCCTTTCCGATGCCCTGAGCCACTGGGACGCGACACTCACGTAAATCGCGAGACTAATTACACTGAGAGTCAGCTGAATTTTTTCTATTATTTTAAAACGCGAGAACGTTGCTTTTCCCGTGGACATCAAGCAATCTTCTTGATTTTGTTCTTCTCTG
This sequence comes from Cremastinae sp. B BG-2022a, assembly GCA_030522605.1. Lineage (NCBI taxonomy): Eukaryota > Metazoa > Arthropoda > Insecta > Hymenoptera > Ichneumonidae > Cremastinae sp. B BG-2022a. Next base: position 13,711 of record JAPYYX010001773.1, read on the forward strand.
CATCTCCAAAAATAATTCGAAGTTCTGATGGCTGTACAAACGACGAATCCGAATACGATCAGTGAAAAAAAATTTCTCGCACTCAAAATTTTCGAATTTTTTCGTCCTTCGTAAGGTTTGTTTTCCGATATTATTTTGAAAGTTAAAATACTAAGAGAAGATATAAGAAGAAAAGACATCACTTTGTCTTCCTCGACGATAAATGAGTTGGAGAACAATCCGCAAAACGTCATCAGAAAAATTGCACGTTCGTAATAATCGATTTCTTTCAATCTCTCGCGGCTGTACCAAACTGAAGAAATCGAGTCCCAATTCTGAATGACAAGGATCGCAAGTAGAACGATGGAAACGATACCATTGGAAAAAAAATTGGTGTGTTTAAACTCGTCGATAACATTGAAGAAATATAGGAAATAGACGATCGAGCTTGTAACGAGATTTGCGACAATCGCAATGAACAAGAAATTCGATCTGACTAGTTCTGTTGGAGAAGTTTCATCCGCAGAGCTCAGAATTATGTATAAGAAAAATATAACCGAAAAAAAAATTATCAGTCCCTTCGACATTAAACCAGGATCGAATTGAATCCAAACCTCGGAGCACATTTCTCTAACCGTTTTGATATATGATTTCGAGCTTTCGAAGAATTCTTCAAACTTTCTCTCTTCAGAAATATTTTTCACATTATTTTCCACTCTTGAGAACATTCCATTCAGTCTCTCCAGATTTTCTTCTGAGAATAAAAATGTATCTCGCGTATAGGCGTCGATGTACTTCTTAATTTGAAGAATATTTCTCCAAAGAGAATGCGCTGCGAAGGTCTTTTCTTCATCTTTGTTTTGAGCATTTCCAAAAGGCAGACATTCCAGTATCAAAGCTCCAATGTTGGAATAAGGGATTGGAAGACCCAAAATTGTAGAAATTGTAGGAACAAGATCAATCTGATTTACGCTAGTCGTTTTTATTCCATTCGACTCTCTGTAAAATGTATTCTTTGAATACACAAACATAGCAGCTTCAACTTCATTTTTGGAGTCTCCTCCATGGTCTCCACTATCCGTCATTCCATGATCACCGACAACAAACAAAGTTGTATCGTTATCCAGAGAATTAACAAGTTTTTTAATCAAACTATTTGTTTCCTCCAACTTCCTTGCCATTTCAGGATGATAAGGTCCATGTTTGTGACCACAGTGATCAACGCCAAGAACATGAGCGATTAATAAATTCCAATCCGTTTTTCCAATTTCTTTCGCTATTTTTTCTTCAACGAGTCGATCAACAGTGTCCAGATCCCAGACATCGAAAGACGGAGCGGGATATTGTCGTAAAAATTTCCCCGGAAAAAGAGAAATCCAGGTATCATCTCCCATGAAGACAGCTCCACCTTTCTTTGAAGCCTGCTCGACAAGATTATCTTCGTTAATGCTCTCCGAAGCAAAATTCGAGCCGGCATCCATAAATGTTGGAAGCGTTCCAGTTGTAACAGCTTTAATTCTCTGCATGGTTGTTGTCGGAGGGTCTGCTATGAATTTGTAAAGTCTTGTGCTCTGTGGTTTTGATGTGAGTAGATTTTTAACAACTGGAATTTTGTTTCGATGGAAAGTGGTATTCGGTAGTATTCCATCGTGCCAATCGACGAATTCGTATTTTAGGGCATCAACGATTAAAAGGACCACTCGGCTCTTTGGTGGTAGACAAAATTCTTCTGTAGATTGTATATTTTTTAATGCTGTTGTTGGATGACAATCGGAGCAGGTATTGCAGTTTGATCGCTCCGTTCTAGCGACTCGTGTGAGAAAAAAGCCATTGATAAAAAGAAGAAGCGAAGAGCCCAGTAAGTATGATATCCAGAGGATGAACACAAAGTAATACCAAAACCGTGACATTTTTAGTCTCGTTGTTTAAATACTTTAAGTAAAACAGTCCAATGTAAACATTTTCTTTTCTTATTTTGTTCTAAGTGTTTTTACAGATTATTCACGATTTTATTGAGTTTATTATTATTTGAGTTAATTACGTTTTTTTTTAAATTGTATTAGGAATAGTTTGAATTCAATTAAACTATTATTAAATGTTGTACGAAAGAAAACACGACTTGCGGTGTTGATAACCTGGAAGAGTGATTTTTATGGATAACCTCTAAATTTCTCGAAGATGTTCGGCGAATTTACATTTGGGATCAAATCATTTTTTAATGAATATTTACTTTTTATTGAATCACACCTAGTTACACCGTTGCTACATAAAACCAACGAAAACAATGAAAAAAACACTTTTAACATCGACCCCCACCCTCGCGTTTGTTCGAAGTTCAAATGTAGCGAAATATGGCGCCAAAGATGGTAGCGCTTTGTGCGTATAGTAGATTTTTTTAGAACTAATAAAATCCGAGATTCAAACAAAATTTTCATTGAATTTTTTGGAATACCGATGAAAAATTTGTTTACAAAAAGATAAAAACCTTATAAAACTATGTAAAAATGTACGGAAAAAATTATGAACAAGCGATAACTAAAAAAGAAAGAAATTCGAAAAAAAATTGAATCCAGGAATTTAACAGTGCTGCTACGCCCGTTTGATTTTCTCTTGAAGTTTCGAGGCTCGAATAATATTCGTATGTTTCAATTTTCTTGTATGTTTCTCATACTCATGCGCGACACGAAACACGAAATTACTAATCCACCACATCTGATTATCAACCAACATCTACGACCAATATTTTGTCTTGCAGCGGCAATAATTACATTAATTCTCGAACGAAATTGTGACTAAAAGCTCAGTGATCATCGGAAAGCAGAGATTATGGAGGCTGTAGAACAATCAGAACAATATAAAGAATGGAGAAGACGGGTGTGTTGTGTAAATTATTTTTTTCTTTGCCCTGAAAAACATCACGTACAGGTGTCAACGCAGTTTAGCTTTCATGTCGATTCAAGATGAATCATGCATTATCTCATGACGTTCTCGAAAATTCGTTCGTCGGTCATAGAATAATTGAATCACAAAAAAGTCAAATCAACCAAAGAGTCATGGATATAAAAAAACAATAACAATTTTAAGCTTATAAAAAATTTGTAGTCTCTGGTATGCAGATTCGTGGACGTGTTTATCACAATATTTACATGTGATGAGAAATTGCTTAGTCATTAAAAAATATGAAAATAAGAATTAAAAAAACCAAAAGTCGTAAAAAACAAAAGCAAAATGCTACTAGCAAATGTATAAAAGTTTCCAAGATTTTTATCATATTATATTATTTGGTCTGAAAAAATAAATGAATTAAAAATTTTCAGGCTTTTTTAGGCCCTCTTCCTAGTAGCTTTTTGCGCCTTGAAGAATATTCACCACAGCAACAACAAGAAGCAGCTGACCGACAAGCTGCAATGGCATTGCAGCAACTGCAAGGAGCACCTCGCATGCAAGATCCCAGAGTTGGAAGACTGCGTATAACAATTGCCCAAGTAAATATTAATGAACTCATAATAATATAATTCCAATAGCTATGTTATTGATGAATGTTTTTGTTAATGAATGTTTTTCATGAACTCATTTCTATATATTATTCTATATCAAATTTATATTTTAGATTGATTTGAATATAGACAACACAATTGTATAATATATACAATATATAATTATATTATATGTTTATATATTTATTTTTCATTTTATTTAATTATTTTATATATTTATATTTTTATATATTATATTAGAAGAGTTAAATTGTAAATTGTATAAAATCTTTTGAATTATCTACTTTAGGCAAAATTGGTGAAAAATTATGGAATGACCAGAATGGATCCATATGTTCGATTGCGAGTAGGCCATACAGTTTATGAAACACATACTGACCCTAACGGTGGGAAAAATCCTCACTGGAATAAAGTCATAGAATGGTAAAGTTAGTCTAAAATTTATCATTTCAGTAACATAATCATGAATTTGCTTCCTGATCTAATTTTGACTAAAAATCTAGTTTTCTACCACCTGGAGTGATGCAAATCTACATTGAGATTTATGATGAATGTTCATTCTCTATGGATGAGCTAGTTGCTTGGGGCCACATAGATATTCCACCACAGGTTATACAAAGAGGAGAAACTCACGAAGATTGGTACATGCTGAGTGGAAAGCAAGGTGAAAATCAAGAAGGAATGATCAATCTGGTACTCAGTTACACGGTAAGAAAAATACTCGAATAATCTTGTTTCTGCCATAGAGGGTTTCAATCTCTCAAATATCAAATCCATATGTTTCAATCTCTCAAATTCAGCATAAATTTGAATAGTTACTACGACTAAACATAGTTTCTATATTGGTCGAATTCCAAGTGATAATCGAGTTTAATCATTTTTTTATTCTACAGACGAAGTGCAATCCTTATCAAAGTTCTACTCCTGTTGTGATGGTACCGTCCGCGACTATGCCCGGAATGACTCCTTATGCACCTGTGAGTGTTTACATAGCTCCACCAGCAGCTGCTGTACCTCCTGTTACAGTTGCTCCTAGCCCAATGCCTAACGCGGAAGAAGAAATAAAACAGGTAAAGAAAAAAAACTTTCGAATATAATTTGTCCCTCAAGGAAGAATTCGTTATGTATCTATAACAAGGTACATACAAATGTGCAATTAAAATTTGTTTTAAATTCAAAATAATGAAAAAAGGTTGTGTCTAATTGCTTCTGGGTGTAAATTTTCTGATTTCATTTCGCCATTGAAAAATTACTAATGATTATTTCATTCATCGTTTCCTTTCATACATTTAATCATTGAAAATTGTTGCTCCAGATTGGTGAAATGTTCCCGAACATCGACACGGAGGTGATAAAATCGGTCTACCTTGCGAATCATAGAAAGAAGGATGTTACCATCAACTTGTTGCTTCAAATGTGCGAATAATTCAAGGCTTTTTTGAACAGGACAATGATCCAGAAGAGACTTATTTCTATACATATATCTTATTTATAGTTCTATATACACAGATCCCCAAACGCCATATTTGTATTTTATGTGGGAACATACGATTTCCTGCCATTCCTTGACGTCCCCTAATGAATTAAGAATGTAATATATTTGTAAATTATTGATATTGATCACGATGCTTGGGCGCAGACAATTTATTTACAATATTGTACTGTATACCGCGTAATATTGGTGAAAAAGAACTAGTTTCATTGATATAGATACGAAATCCTTTTTCTTCAAAGCTTCTACAAAAATCGGCTCTAAATAAAAATAATTGTTGAGCAACGGATATACCAGTGTATTTAATAATTCCCTCAACACTCCTTAACAATCCCCTCAGCCGTCACGATTTTCATTTATAATGGAATGTCAATTATTTTAATAAATAAATTCAATTCGCTCAACTGGACCACATATAAAAATATGTGTTTTGGCGATGTGGCAAATATTTTGCGATGGGTTCGGCTATGAATTTTGCCAGTGGAACCGACGTCGAAATATGATTCAGCAACGATAGAATCTTCGTTCTGCTACATCTGTCATAGAATGGTGATCGTAGAATATACAAAAGAAGACCTAATCTTCGGCGGAATATTTCCTCTCGTTCCTCTTTCGAGAACACAATGTTTTTCGTGTCTTTCGTCAACAGTTTCAAGCTGGTGATGTCCATCAACAATGATACTGTCCATGGCAACCAATTTCTCTGTCCCTTTGCCATCATACAACTGAGATGTACAAGAGGTTTCACTATATACAAAGTCTGAAAGAGCAAAAACGTTGAAACATTAGTAACGAGGTGTAGTAATATGTTCACAGATAAAACTTTAAAGATATATAAAAACCTCAGCAAGAATTAAATTCTTTTTTATTGCAGGACTCAAAGATTGTTCGCTGGATGTAGTCTCTCGTTTTAATGGACACCATACTCGTGAGTGGAGCGGTCCAGTGCCATTTACACTTCTGATCACCGTGCCAGTGTGTTTGAGAACAAAACCTTCTTTGACAATTTGATCATTGCTACTCTCACCAAGCTTTTCTCTGTTCAAAGGTGGGATCGCTGGCGTTTGTGTTATATGCTCGTCGTCTCGATAAACCAGAATCAATCTCAGAACGGATCTATAAGAAATTATTTTATCCTTTTATTTACTTCTTAGATCGTTTTTTTCCTTTCTCCATTAATCATTTTGTATTTCTACTTTTCATCTGTCACTTATTGTACCCATATTCATCTTCATTATATAAAAAATATATTTGTGCTTGACTTACTTGAATGTTTGTACAAGTACGATAAGTAACCATCTTCCTCTTTCGCCCCAAAATTTTTTGGCTGAGACCTCGATCAATGCTTCTGTATATTCTATGACAGTTAGCCAAACTTTGATCTTTGAATGAAACTGTGGTAACTTCGTGTGCATATATTTACTTGTGTATATTAGCCGATCATTTAATAATATAAGTAAATTAGGCATTGAATAGATGAGTTCAGATGCCAAAGAGTTATTCAAGCGTCCTGAAAATTTAAACGATTTTTATTATTAATATTTCACGTGAAATTAAAACTATGAAAATAAACTAATAATATAAACAAACCAGCTGTCAAGTATGACAAGCATCGCACTGTGCTTTCAATATCGGCTACTAGTTGTGGTTTTGTTAATATCCATTCCTTGTATGTTTTTAAATACGGGAGTAAAGCTGAATTAATGGAATCCATTGTGGTCGAATTTTATGAATTTTTGGTTAATCATTCGTTTCTATTCGTTTGCGCTTCAGACAGAACGTCGAATTGAATGATCTTTGCAATAGCGAGATTACCGGCTTGATAAACGTACGACTAGCAATTTATTTAACGGCTTACGATTACAATTCGAGTAACGTAATTTGTGGTTATTATCCGTAATTTACATAAACATTATGTACTCATACACTGAATTCGGGCGGCGCGCAACAGTAATATACATATATACACCGGAAACTCTCATGACGTGTGGATAGCGGGCACTGCGGAGCGCGAATTGAAGCGGGGCTTAAAAAATTTAAATCGTTGAGTCTGTAAACTTTTAGAATTTGTTGTTAGGGCAACTATATGGGAAATTACTCGATCGCGTAAATAACAGATCTAATAATGAATAAAAAAATCCTCGCGAAAAAATTCACTCTACACTCTATTGTATCTGTTTAAAAAATAAATGTATCGTAATTTTTTTATGATCAATTTTTTTATTGTGATCACAAAAATCGCCTAATTGGCACTTTTACTATTCATATCTTTTAATTAATACTAGGTAATGCCAACGCGCGCTTTACGCGCGCGAACTCTTATTTTCTTCGTGTTTATGAATTCTTCCTCTCTTTGAATATTTTTATGTTTTCGTACTTATTATTTAATCTTCTTAAATTTTTTTCTTCTCCATCAAACGACTTTCTTGATTTTTTTCTCCTTTCTCCCTTTTTTTATAATAATTTTCTTTT
>JAPYYX010001775.1:0-21150 GCA_030522605.1 Cremastinae sp. B BG-2022a
AATTTGTTTCCTTCAATTGTGATTAAAAAACAAAAAATTCAGCATATTTAAACCCTTGGAATCGGACATTTTTCTTAAGTACCCCATTTTGCCCCCCCCTCCCCTAAATTTCAATTAAATAAAAAATTTAAAAAGTAAATAAAGTGCAAAATACAAGTAAATATAAATTTTTATTGAAAAATTTTTTTATTATTTTTCAAAAGACAAAATAATCGAACTAATTAAATATTTTTAAATTCACAAATTGTTATTGTAAATTTAATGTTTTTAGACGAAACAAATCATATTTAACTCTCGCTCATGTCGCAAAAAAGGACATTTTTGTTGGTGCATTTTTTTATTATCCCCAAAAAAAAATTGACGATCTTACGCGGTAGAATTGAAGGAGCGTAAGAAGTTTGAAGCGTAGCGAAAATTCGCGTTCTCGGACTTATTAAAAGGGCGAAGGCAGGAGAGGGAGAGCCAGCGAGACGTTTGCACTCAGCTCTCGGTGAAAATCCGACGAGAGGTCGTCGAGAGTGTGCTTGACTGTGACGGATACAGGTATGAAAAATTCGGTGATATCAAGCCTCAATTCAGCGAGATAGTTTTTAAAGAACGTCGAGAATTCGGAAAAGTGGCGTCGATCCATTCCAAGTGAAAAAAAAAAATTTTACAAAACGAAAAATAAAATTTAAAAAAATAAAAAAATTACAAAAATGGGTCAAGATGGAAACATCAATTTTTTAATCCTGAAATAAAAAATCCGAGATTAATTTTCTCCCCGATTCCGGATCGATTTATTTCCTGCCAATAAAAAATGTTTGAAAAAATTTGAAAATTTTCTGGAGTCCCGGGCGATCTGGATCTTGAAAAAAAAAATTTCCTCGGTCCGCATTCACTAATCGGCTCAATGTCGCTATTCTACGATCGTTAATTTCTAATTATTTTTATTACAGTAAGTAGACAAGTATAAAACATCGCAGGAATTGATATATATATATATATATTTTTTTTAATTTTAATTCCATCATTAAACATCTCGCATATTTATTTTTAACAGACAGCATGGACAGACTTACCTCTCAAAACGTCTACAAACTAATTTTTATTTCTATTCTAATGATATATAATTGAGTGCAGCTACGATAATGGGAGCAACAACGTCGTCCGACTAACACATAACTTTTTATCTCCAATAAACTTTTCCTCAGTGCCGCGACACTTTGGACGAATTGTTTTAATTCGAATAATAAAAAAAATGTATAATTAGAAGCTCTGAAAGTTCCTGTCGTGGAAAAATTGCCCATTTGAGATTACAACTGAGACGATCAATTCTAAACAAAAATCGTAATATTAAAAAAATAATTAAAAATAAAAATAAATAATTAAAATTTTTTGAATTTTTGAAAATAATATATTAAAAATTAAAAATAATATTATTTATGGTTGCAATTATTGGTTTTTAATTCATACTGTAATGTTGAAAAATTAGCAATGTTTGGGTGCGTTTTGATTTTTTTGTTTATGGGAAGGGAAAATTTTATTTTTTACGTTTGGGAAAATTCGAGCACAACGTGAGAGTGAAATTTCGCTTCGAGGATATTACTCAGCCTACCGAAAAGTGATTCGATACCGAGATGCGTCAGACAAAGTTTTCTACTCGTTGAGAAAATTTTCGAGGTGAAGAAAATTTTCCTCAACCGAAAAAGCAGAGAAATATTTTTCTACTAATTACTCGAACTGTAATCCATTATTTAGCGAAATTACGAAATTTTAATGAGGAAACTTTATTTCAAAAACAAAAAGAAAACAAAACGTCAATTTATAAATAATTCTAGAAATATCAAATTCAATATTTATTAATTTTTTCCAAATAAAATTTTTGAAACACGTTAAAAAATTTCGTAAATAATATCGATTGATTTTTTCATCACCAATTGCAATTTTCCTCACTAAAAAAATATTTTTTAATATTTCTAAAAATGAATTCGAGAGCTTGATTTTTTACTACCGAATTTGAATCCTAATCGATGAAATTTTATCGCTCCGAAGTGAATTCTAAAAAAATCGTCAAAGTGAATTTGATCGAACAGTTAATTCGTAATAACGCGAAATATTGCGAAATCTCATCGTCAACAGGTGTTTTCGGTATTGCCCGATGACACGAACATTCGCTGCTTCATCGTCGACGAGACCGAGGGTGAGAGAGAGAGAGAACGAGGCAATAGTCGTCTGCGAATGAAAAAATGTTAAAATAACGAGGGGAGAGTCTTTTATTCCGTGTCCACGTGATATAAATACGTATCTGTGATGGGAGATTGTCCGCGCGTGGGTGTCGGATGGAACTCGCTGAACATGGATTCTCCCGTCTGGTGACATTTCCCATCTGATTTTTCTTCGATGAAAAAATATATTCGCAGCGCGGAGGGGTCGAGGAAAAAGAGGAATCGTCGTGGAACGAAAATAGTGGCATTACAGTCGATAATTTACCAGGAGGAAGATTAATTGTGAGTCAACTCAGCATGAAAATTGTCTCGGGGAGATGCGTAAAAAAAGAGAGAGAGAGAGAGAAGGGGAGGAAAAAAAATCTACGAGAAAAATAAAATCTTGGATCAAAGCCGAGGGAAGTAAGGTAGAAAAAAAAATAACAATAATAAGGGAAATTCGAAGACTCAATCCCAGAATCGCTGAATGGACTCGAATGAGACGTGAGAGGGAGAGAGAGAGATTGAGAGAAGAAAGAAAAAAGGAGGAATAGATGAAAATATGTGTCGATCCTGTTTTTTTCGGATTGAGTTTCTTTGTGTATTGAGGTTTCATTTTTTTTTTTATTGTGGAGAAAAAGTTGCTTTCGGTTTGTTAGTTCTTCTTCTTTGGCTCTCTCGCGTCTGATGAAAACGAGGAAGAGGAAGAGAGGGGTGAGTGAGGGGAAAAGTAAGGGGGTGAAAAGGATATTCGAGGAGGGGTGGAAGGATATGAGGGAAGGGGTAAAAAGGATATGAGAGGAGAATCGACGAGTAAAGGAGAGAGAAAAGTGTGAGTGAATAGGGGTGGAAAGGGGTGCGAGGAGTGAAAAGGATACGAGGAGGGATGAAGAGGATATGAGAGGAGTAAAAATGATATGAGAAGAGGATTGACGAGTATACGAGAGAGAAGAGGGTGAGAAAGAATGAAGAGGGGTGGTGAGGAGTGTAAGGGGTGAAAAGGATACGAAAGGAGGGATGAAAAGGATATGAGAAGAGGAGTAAAAATGATATGAGAAGAGGATCGACGAGTACAGGAGACAGAAGAGGATGAGAAAGAATGAATAGGGGTGGAAAGGGGTGCAAGGGGTGAAAAGGATACACGAGGAGGGGTGGAAAGGATATAAGAAGAGGACTGACGAGTAAAGAGGAGAGAAGAACGCATGAGAGAGTGAAGAGGGGTTGTAAGGGGTGAAAAGGATACGAGAGGAGGGTTGAAAAGGATACAAGAGGAGGATTGACGAGTAAAGGGGAGAGAAGAGTGTGAGGAAGAGTAAAGGGGGGTGGAAAAGATGTAAGAAGAGGATTGACGAGTAAAGAGTGTATGAGAGAGTGAAGAGGGGTTGTAAGGGGTGGAGAGGATACGAAAGGAAGGGTGGAAAGGATATGAGAGGAGGATTGGAGAGTCGAAGACAGGAGAGTGAAAGAGAGAAGAGAGTAAGAGAGTGAAAAGGGTTGGTAAGGGTTGTAAGGGGTGTAAGGGGTAAAAAACATACCAGTAGAGGGGTGAGAAGGGTACAAGAAGGAGATTGACGAGTAACGGAGGAAGAAAAGAGTGTGAGGGCGAAGAGGGTTGGTAATAAGGGTTGTAAGGGGTAAAAAGGACATAAGAAAAAGATTTTCGAGGAAAAGATAGCAGAGTGAGAGAGAGAGGGGAGTAAAAGGGACGCAAAAGGGTTGATAAGGGGTGTAAGGGGTAAAAAGGACATGAGCGCAGGATTGACGAGCGAGACGAGACTGAGAGAGAGAAAATAGAGTGAAGTGAGTCCATGAGGGACGCGAGGGACAAAAAGGGCGAGAGGGGAGGATCCTCGAGCGTGAAGAGAAGGGAGGAAAAGAGGGCAAATCGTGGGCAGGAAAATAGGGGAAGGATCACTCCGTGGTGGGGATTTGGGAGTCGGCGCGCTCGGGGGAGCCGCGTTTGAATTCGCCCACGTGCTGCGATTATGACGTCACGCGAAACGCGTAGGCGTCCAGGCGCCACTGTAGCAGACTCTCTCCCTTTTTCTCCCTTTTTCGTCCTTTTCTTTCTCTCTCTCTTTCTCTACTCTCAAGAACGCACTTTTTGCCCATCCTGACTCAAATCTAGGGCAAACTTCGAAAATCACTTCTTACTTAATCAAGCTCGGTATTTATTTATTTTTAGAATCAATTTTACTTTCCGTTTAATTATTTTCGTTTTACTATTTTTTTATTTTCATTATTTATTTATTTATTTATTATTTTTATTTACAAAATTCACTATTTTTTTTGTTCATTAATTTATTATTTAATATTACGTTACTATCTAACTTTTGATTTACGATTTTTGTTAATATTTCGTGAGCTTGCGATATAAAAAAAAAAATTTCCCGAGCTTTTTATACATTTTCCTCCCTTTTTTTCGTTCTGTACATATTTTTCTCTTTTTCGTTCTTCCTATGCAATTTTCTTTCTCCCTCTGCCTTTCTGAATGGAAAAACGAGCCCCGGAGAGCCCTCCCGAATCCACGAGCTGGGAAAAATAGAATGAAAAAAAAGAAAGAGAAACAGACGACCGGAGGGGCGAAAGCTTCCAAGGGATCGATGAGAACTTGAGAATTTTCGCAGGGAAAGTGCCGATAGATCTTACTCCACTGACGATTGAGAAAAAGACGAACTTCTCTCTCGCTTTCTGCGCTTCTCTCACGTTCTGATGATAAAATTGCCTACTGGTGTACTGCGAGGAGATTCCCCTCGTTTCACGAGCCCACGTGTCGGGCTTCGTAAAACGATCTCGATTGTGCGTCAGAATGCGAAAACGGATCAATGAAATTCATTCATTAAATCAATCTGGACTGTAATTTCTTTAATAATTCAAATAAGATAAACACACGTGGAAAAATATCTTGTTTATAAAAAAACAGAATTAAGAAATATTATTAAATTATAAAAATTAATTGCATTTATATTTGAGATGAATTTGAAAAAAAAATTGGAATGAATTTTGAACAAATTTTATTCTGATTGACAATAATTTTTGTGTCGGAATGCGAAATCTATCAATAAAATTGATTTATCAAGTGGATTTAATTTCTTTAACAAAGTTGTATAATAACAGAAAATAAATTGAAAAAAATATTCAAATTGGAAAAAAATTTTAGGTGATAATTTTTGCTCGTTATAAATAAACAAAGGAACAATAAACAAATCTCGATGACGTCATTTTCAACCACATCAAAAAAAGCTCACAACCAAAAAACTGAAACATTGTTCAAAGTATAAAATAAAATGAACAAATATTAAAATTCGAAAAAATTTTAGCTGATAATTTTTGTTCAATAATAAGTTAAAAATATAAACCGAAATATCAATAAACAAATAAAAAATAAACAAATCTCGATGACGTCATTTTAAACCCCATCAAAAAAGCTCGCAACCAAAAAACTGAAAAATCCTTCAAAGCTCAAAAAAAAAATCCAAAAAAACCAAAAAGTAAAACACAAAAATATAATAACAGAATAAATCGATAATTAAATAATTATGAGATTCGACCCCTTTTCGCATACCGGTGGCTTATCGCAAAAAAAAAACAGTATCACATCGAGAACATTCGAGGGATTTTGCCAGCATATCGAGTGAACGAGATGAGTAGATAAAAAAATAGAAAAAGAGAGAGACGGAGAGTGAAGGCAAAAAAAAATTCACGTTGGCGCATCGAGGGCAGCCTTGGATGTATTCTCGTACATTTTCGCTCTCTCTCTCTCTCTTTCTCGTGAAAATTCCAGCATTACAGAGAGAATGTACTTCTGATGCTGTGCATGCATTTTCTCATCTCTCTCTCTCTCTCTCTTTCTCTCTCTCTCTCTCTCTGGTCGCTTTTTTTACACCATGTTATTCACGCGACTGAAACCCCAGTGCGCTCGAACGCTCGTGTGTCTAATCAACTATGAGTTTTCCCTCTGAAGCTTTCTCCGCATCTCCCTCGATCTCGTTTTTCCTTTCTATGTGTCCGTCCTTCTCTCTTTTTCCTCAAACACCTCGTTCAATCTCGCTCTTTCACCTACGTGCTCTCTCGTTAGCGAGAATCCACGGATCCCCCACATCTTTTTTTTCCTCCTCCTTTTCCAGAATTCATAGGAGAAAATGGAGATGAGAGGATTCCGCGGAAAATCCGGCAAGAGCATGCGTGGACACGGGAAAAAGATGGAAATGGGGGATGAAAGGGAAACGCGGTAAACAGTTCGGGCCGACGAAAAGTAACGTCGAGAGGAAATGAAAAAAAAAATTTTTATAACGGAGAATTATGATTTTTTCGAAGATTTGTGAGGATTTAAATTTTCATGGAAATTTATGTTTCGGTTGGTAAACTTTTCATTCCGAAGTGGAGGAAAAATAAATTGGAAAAAAATTTAATCCATGAAAATTTATTTTTTCAAAAATGTTCAAAAATCAAAAAATTCAAATATGATTTTCGCGAAAATTCGTTGGGTTTTAAATTTCCATAGAAATTCATGTGTCGGTAAACTTTTCTTTACGAACTGAAGAAAAAAATAGCTTGAAAAAAAAATTGATTTTCCGAAGATGGTTTTGGATAAAAATGTTCATCAAAATTTATCTTTCAATTATAAACGTTTCCTATCAAACTACCAAAAATTAACATAAAATTCACAAACGATAACAATTAGTAAAAAAATTATAAAAAAATATTAAGTAAAAATTACGATTTTTGACAAAAACTCGTCTCGGTTGGAATTCTTCGAAATTTATCCTAACGCTGTAAATTTCTCCTGGGAAACAACAAAAAATAATTTTTCTCCTGATTGCGAATAATTTCACCTTTTTAAATATTTTCATTGATCTCTCTCGATGAGAAAATTTGTGGGCTCGCGAAGTCAAAAAGGAAATGTCGTAAAATTTCGTCGATTAATTTGAGGTTTTTTCGTGTTCTTTGATTTTTTTTATTTATTTAATTTTTTTTTTTTCAAGGACTCACCCTTCTCGGACTCGTCGGGCTCATCGCTCGCGCACTCCGGCGTACTTCGCTCCTCCTCGCTGCTGCTGAAACTTCGTTGCTGATGCAACGGCGCCTGGACTCCGCTTCCCGGTGGCCCGATGCCCTGCGTCGGGTGTCCACCCGGGCCAGAGTGCATCCCGTGCTGGTGCGACGGATGCAACGACCGCGACGCGTTATCACCGGGGTGACCGTAACCCATCGAAATATCCGGGTCCTGACAAATTTAAATGTATTTTTAAATGAACGTACACAAATGCAAAAAAATGAACAAAAAATTATTTAAATTAAAATAAATCAATTCAAAAACAACGAACGAGTCTTAAATTTTTTTAATTCTTAGATTTTCTTGAATTTTCAAACTAAAAATGTCAAAAATATTTGGAGATTTTTTTAATATTGAAAAAAATTTGAATTTGACATTTTGTATTCGAAAAAAAGTTATATTTTGCTAAAATTTTTTATTTTTCAATTGTACATGTCAAATATCACAAAAAAATTAGTAACGATTGGGAATTCCGGATCCAAAATTGAAAAAAAAAATTTTAATAAAATTAAACTTTGAATTTATTTCTTATATCAATTTCATCCTGATCTTTTATATTTATTAATTCTCAACCCTCGTAATTTTACGAAAATAATTATCTCATAAAAATAATAAATAATAAAAAACTTCGAGACCATAAATTAAAATTTGAAAAAAAGGGAAAGAAAAAATACGTACTCGGTAGACGGACCGCGGATATATCTGAGCGTGCTGTCGCATGAGATCATCGAGTTCGCCTCGGTAGAGGCTGGGATCGTCTTCGGGGTAGGCAGCCGGATGTCTCGGTGTCTGTGGATAAGAAGCAACGACGACGTGTGGAGTCGGCAAGCTCCTCGAGTGAGGCGACACTGACATCTCCACTCCGCTGTCGCTGGTCGACATGCGGCGTCCGGGCACCTTATCCAAGAGGGCACACACACGTACACCACCGTACCAAGAGTACCAAGCACAGACAACAGAATCGCACACGCAGAAAAAAAAAAATTTGCACGCGAAAAAAAAAAATTGCACATCGAGAGGAAAATTCAAAAAAAAAAAAAATCCACCAATAAAAGTAAATAAAAAATAAATAAATAAATAAATAAAAAATTCTCGAAGAGGGATAAAATTGCACACGTATTGCACATCAAGAGAAAGAAAAAAAAAATTAAAAAAAATTTTTTTCAATTAAAAAAAATTTTAAATAAATATTCAATAAAAAAAAATACTCGGAAACGAATAAAATGGCGCTGGAAGAAAAATTACGGACGAAGAATTGGAGGAGAATGTGACTCGGGGGAAGAAAAATTGCCCGAGAGGAAATTACACTCGAATGAGAAAAAATGCGAAGGTGGAAAAATGGGAAGGGGTGGAAAATATAATATCGGAGTTTGAGCGAGTTTTTGGCACTCGTGGAGGAAAATCGTAATACCGGGAGCATTCGATATGGGAAAAAAGGGTGATTTTCTCGCAATAAGGAGTACAAGTTTTGCCAGACGATGAGAGAGAAGGAGTGAGAGAGAGAGAGAGAAAGAATTGAAAAAGAGAGAAAAAGAGCTCCTGGGACGATAAATCGTGCGAAAATATCGGAATCGCCAGACACGGGATAAAATGGCTCGTCGATCAGGGAGTTTAATTCTGAAAACACTCGCGAGAACGCGGATCGAGCCTTGGACACCGAAACGCTGCGGAAAATCCTCGATAAATCGAGCTTCGGCGAAAATCTCCTTGCGAAATCGTCGAAATTTTCGGCGCATGATTTTGAAATGATAAAAATCAAAAAAAAATTTTTTTTTTTAATTTAAGCGAGTTTAAGAATGAATTCTAATTTGATGAATTTTTTAATGAATTTGAATCGCTGTCTCTGATTTTTGTACTATAAATACTTCGCATAAAAGAATTTTAAAAAAATCAGCGGGATTTTTAATTTTTGATATTTTGAGTTAATTTTAATGAGTTCGAAAGTTCATTGGCTCTGTCGCTGTCTCTGAGTTTGATTTAAAAACTAATAAAAGTGCGCAATAGTTAAAAAGTGCTCAAGCGTGGTTTCAGCGATTTTAATTTTGGGATGTAAAAATTTTTTTTTTAATTAATAAAATACGTCTGCTTGATGGATAATGGTGCGAGCTGTACCTGGTCTTGTTGGGAATACTGTCGTCTCAACATGCACTGACTTCGCTGGAGCAACGGAAGATTTTCCTTCTCCGCCGCGCTGTGCGCTCTCTCGAGCTTCGGCCTCTTATCCTGCAACAATTCCGGATGTCCTGGGATCACGGGCATGTCCTCCTGCATCCGACGGAGCATCGCCGTGTCCGCCGCGTTCAGTCCCGCCTTGTTCATCCATTGTCCAGTCTTCAGAAATATCTCCTGCTTCTTCCGACACAGGATACACACCCATATCACCTGAAATCATTTTAAAAATATCTTTTTTATTTTTTACATCATTTAAAAATAAATTTTTTTTTAAAACTAAAAAACCAAATTTTTTAATGATTTTTGAAAATTTCATTGTCGGAAATTCAATAGAATTTTGATCACATTTTATTCTAAATCACTTTTAACGATAGTTTTAGATATTTTTGGAATTTTTATCTTTTTTTGCCTTTTTTAATTTTGTCCTAAATTTATTTTTTAAATATGATAAATTTGAAGATAGTGAAATTGTGTAAATTTTGTTTTTACATACATCACTTTTAACCTTGTCAATTTATTAGATTAAACTCGTTTTTTTTATTTTTCTTTTACTTTTTTTAGTTTAGGGGGTTTGAGAATTTTTTGTATTACTTTTTTAATTATTTAGTCACAATTTCTTTCTCCATAGTAATTCATGATAATATCACTTTTAACCAATATTGAGGTCTCTGTCACTTTTTTCGATTAAAATACGTTTTTCAATTTTTTTTTATTTTCAATTTTTTTAGTTTTACGAACTTTTGAAAAATTCGAATTCCTTTTTTGTTTATTCAATCACAAATTATTTAATCCATGCTAATCCCTAATAATTATTTTATTTTTATCGTTCTTCAATAATTATTCATAATTTTATCGATTTTTTAAATTTACAAACTCATTAAAATTTTCAAATCCTTTTTTTGATTTTTTTGTCCAACATCAGAACGAATTTACTCACAATTTTATATTCTCCTGAATTTTATTTTTATCTCCATTATTCGGTATAATTATTCATCATTACGATTTTTAAAAAATTTACAAAACTGACAAAAATCTTTACTCCTTTTTTTAATTTTTCTTCACAACATCACAAAGAATTTACTCACAATTTCCCATATCGAATCTCATCCCTACATAGCGCAAATCGATATTTAATCCATTTTTATTATTTACATGATTAATAACCGGGTAAAAAATCGCTCGAGCCTCAACAGATCCAATTTGACGGTTCGAACATCACTCGGGTCGCCCGGTAATTCTGGTAACCGGGCGTGCATCACGAACTCCGTAATCCCCGGGGAACGGTGAAAGGTTTCGTTACATGCTGGTAAAGGTCAAATAAATCAGTCTGGTCGTAGCGATTTCTTCGTGCAGACTGCCAGGCGATTCTTCGTGAGGGAAAAAGAAGAAGAAGAAGACGAAGAAAAGGAAAAAAAATCAGAGAGAGAGAGAGAGAGAGGAAAAAAAAGAAAAGGGAAGAGGAAGAAGCTGTGAGGAGCATAGAGAGCACGATGAACGTTCCGGGTCGCGTAAGGGGGCTTTAAGAGCACTTCGCCAAGTTGCCTAGGTAGCAATATGTCAAGAGCCCGGGGTCCCTTTTCACCTCGTTCCTCGCGGCATCGGCCAACACCGGGGTTATAACGTCATACATGGACACTTCCCGACACACGAATATTCTCCTGCGGTCATCTTATATCTCCGCCGTACCAAAGACATTTTTCCGCACTCGCTTTTTTTTTACTCTTTTTTCCTTTTTTTTCTCTCTCTTTTTTTTCATACCTATTTGCTTTTTCTTTTTTTTTTTGCAAAGTTCCATACGCGTACGAGTGTACGAAAATTTTCCTCGCGTTGCACTTTTGCCCTTTTTCCACTCGAAAGGTCTCGACTCCCACGAAATACCGCGGGATCATAAAGTCTTTTTTTTTTCTAAGTGGCGTACTCGGATTTATTCGCGAAAACATTTTTGGGGTTCTCGAAAATATTGGAGGAAATTTCGTAGATGAATGGAAAGTCGAAAAATATTTTGAATTTTTTGAAGAATTTTAGAATTGTTGAAGATTTTGATATACTATTTTGTAATTAATTAGGAATATTTGTAATAATTATTTTATATATATTTAATGATTTGTTTTTCATTTTTAGGAAATCTTTTTAAATAAAAATAACTAAAAAAATTTCACGATGTAAAATGTATTCATTTATAAATAATTCAGTAAAATATTTTTAACAATTCTGAGTAGTAATGAACAATTTAAAATTATTATAAAAAATATTAATTTAAAAAAATCCTCCAAAATCCATAAATCGATTCGAAAGTAAAAAGCGTGAAATTTGGGCACTTATAAACTTATAAGAACCAAATTTTTTCTTTTTTTAGGAAATACTTTTAATTAAAAATAACTAAAAAAATTGCACATGTTTATAAATCGATCACAGAACAAAAAATTATTTAAAAACAATTCAGTAAAAAATTTTTAAAAATTATCAAGAATATTAAATTATTATAAAAAAATTAATTTAAAAAAAAAAACATAAAAAATGAATAAATCGATACGAAAGTAAAAGGCGCGAAATTTGGGCACTTATAAATAGATATCTCATATATAAATCCGAGGTCCGGTTTTTCCATCGTGTGTCATGGTCGAGCGGGACAGACGCGCGTATATCGATTTCTCGGTGGCGGTTCTCAGCGACAGGATACATGCCCTCGAATCGATTAGTTCGGGCGCGAAGCGCGTGCCGTGTGTGTCGTATGGAGAAAAAGAGAGAGATTTGCGCGAAAATCTTGGGGCCTCTGGGAAAACGGAGGAGAGACAGAGAAAGAGCAAGTAAAAAGAACGGGCGGGATTTTATCTCCAGAAATAATAGAGCGAGGCGGATGAGAAAAAGGAGAGAAAGAGAAAAGAGAGATGAAGATAAAAAAAAATAGAAAAAAAGGGAGAAAAAAAATATACGAAAGGGAAAAAAAATAAAGAGAGAGGGAGAGAGAGGGATAAAATTCAATTGGTTCGCAGTGCATTATGACGATGGAAAGGTGAAGGGTGAGTAAAATACAGGCGAAAAAGGCACACGCCCGCGCACATTGTCCCAAACTCGTGGAATCAAGGACGCTCCTCGCAAGCTCGGCCGGGGTTAGAGATCGCGGAAAACGAGAGAAAACGCCGGTAGGGAGGGCTCCGAACAACGGAGTCGGTGACGAGCGTTACTGCTCGGACGAGTCCGCGACCCAATTTGCGTTTATCTCCGATTCGAAACGCGTGACGCGACGATTTCTATTTTCCTTTTTTTTTTCATACATTTTTTCTTTATCCTATTTTTCTCGTTCAATTTTTTTCATCCACGGGAGATCTGGAATCGTACAAAAGGAGAGAGGACGCCTATTCTTCTTTCTTTATTTTCTCATTCTATTTTTTTTTGTCTGGTATTATTTTTCGTTGTGGATTCAGATCGAGGTAAAACGCTGAGAACGTTTTGTGTTGATTTGTGTATAATAATTTTTTGGGTTTGTTGGGTTCTGATTTATTTTTTTTATCCTTGAGAATGTAGGTGAGTCATGAAAGATTCTCTAAAAGTTATCATGGTATTATCTGTTTTTTGTATTTTTTATTTTTTGATAGATTTTTTGGTTCTCGATTTATCATGATGTTCTTCGAAATTTAAATGAATAATAAAAAATTCTTTAAAATCACTGAAATTCAAAAAATTTAAATTTAAATCTAAATTTAACACTAAATTCAAGTTTAAATTTGACTTTCAATTTAGATTTAGTTTAAATTTAATTCCAACTCTGAATTTTAATCTAAATTCGACTTTAAATATAAATATGAATTTAACTTTAAATTTTAATTAAAATTTTCTTAAATCCTCATTTAAAATCTAAATGAATAATGCAAAAAAAATGTCACAGTGACTTTAATTTCTCAATTCGTCCTAGACTTTTGTCTTTCTAATTTCGTGTCCCTTAAATTTGTTCATGCTTCGAAATCCGAGCGAAAACGTATAAAAGATTCCGTGAGGCGAAAAACTCGAGAGACAAAAAGAAATCGGTTTCATTGAATTTTCATCGCGCCAATGAGAAGCTTTGCTTTACAGAGCCGGAGAGAGAGCGAAAGAGCACGAGAGAGAGAGAGAGAGAAAGATAAAGATAGAGAGAGAGAGAGAGAGCGAGATGAACCGGGAAGTGGGTTGATCGATAAAACAACATATACGAAACGTTTGACGCCCTCGTGTGCATTCCCGCAATTCCCCGTAGCCCCGACTCCTCGATCTTCCATAAAATTATTACGAGGCATCGGGAAAAGTTGGCCCAAGTAGCCCGTGTACTCCCTCAGCGATGCAGAAATTTCAAGTCCAGTTAAAACGCGAGCTTTTCCTCTCCTTCCATCAGGAAAGGAAAAAAAGGATGAAAAATCTCCGAGCTCGAGGAAGTTTAAAAATAAATACATGAAACAGGAATAAGAAAAAAAAAGGGACAAAAAAGTGGAAAAAGCTTTTCGACGACTTATTTGTGCACACTTCGTTATTCCCGGACAATTCCTGTTGGCCATCGAACCGTTGAATATCTTTGTAAACTTGTAAAGATCCTCGGGAAAGAAAATAATAATAAGAGAAAAAAGAAAGAGAGAGAGAGCAAGAGAGACGAAAGAATGGGAATTGCCTTGAGGGCGAAACTCAGGAAGGCAAGAGGAAGATGAAAGGTAAATCCTTTCGAGGGAAGCTGCTGTGGACGTCGAGGTTTCTTACTGAGGGTTCCGGAAGCCTTTTTTCTCTCTTTCGCTTCCATTTTCTCTCTCTCCTATTTTTTTTCTGTCTCCTTTTCCCTCCTAGTACATTTTATACACACCGGATATATGAACGTTGTACAGAAATAGCGCAGATGCCTTCTCGGACAGAGTTCGATACCATTAAAATTACCGTCACTTGCAGGATACGAAACTCCCATCCCTGTTCTGGTCCCTGCAGTCCTGGCTATCTATATCTATTTATCTATCACTATATCTCGGTCCTTTTTTCCCTCTCTGTCTCTCTCAGTACGTCGCCGGGCTACCGATCATCCCCGAGGAATGTCGGTCATCCTCTGCATCACCCCTCTCCTCACGGCCGT
This sequence comes from Cremastinae sp. B BG-2022a, assembly GCA_030522605.1. Classification (NCBI taxonomy): domain Eukaryota; kingdom Metazoa; phylum Arthropoda; class Insecta; order Hymenoptera; family Ichneumonidae; species Cremastinae sp. B BG-2022a. Next base: position 14,498 of record JAPYYX010001775.1, read on the forward strand.
TCGAGCAAAAAACACATTCACAATCGTACTTTATCGTGTAAGCTGACGGAAAAAATGTCCAAACGGACGACTGATATTTTATTCAATTTTTCACTCGTTTGTATACATTTGGTACATAGTTGGTAGGTCACGAAATATACGGCACTGATAAAAATAAAATACGGTTGGAGACTCAATTTTTCCGATGACCAGTAGTTAATTTTAATGAGATAGTTCCAAAATGAATAGTTTTCTCTGTGTTTTACTATTAAAGTTTGGATGCATTACTTGATAGATTCTTCATGTTGAAATCTGCAACTATGCTACTACTGTTCCAAGCAAGTTGGTACTAGTAATTATAGTAGTGGTTATGCTGGTTGTTCTAGCAGTGGTAGCGATAGTGTGATATAGTCCTATCGATGTATTTCTTATAGTAGTAGTTGTGTAGTTGTTATGGTAGTTGTAGGAATGGTAGTGATAGTATTGGTCGGTTTATGGGTAGGAGCAGTTTAATTGCATTAGTTACCGTAGTAGTTAGAATTGTAGTAATAATTTTGTTGATATTGTTATTGGTGGTAGGAGTAGCACTAGTAGTTACATAGTAGTGATTATAGTGGTCGTTACAATGACAATGTTAGTATTATTGATCGTATTATTTTATCGATGACAATAGTAGCCACATGGTGATGGTGATAAAATCATTGGCAATACCGTTTATAGTAGTAGTTATAGTAGTGATCAAAGGGTCCATTGTGAATGTGATATGGTGTTGATGATGATGATGATAATGGTAGCAGTATTCGTATAGTAGTAGAATTAGTTTGCTATTAAAATATCAAATAGTTGTATTATGATTTAATAGGGCAAATGCTATTACTCTAATCGTGTCATCACGGAAGGTCGACTAGTCTGTTTGCCATCTAATTTTGTATTTCGTCCTTTAACATCAAACATCCCATAAAGTCCTATTCGCGTTCGACAAAAATGATCCTTATGCAATGAAAACTATGCCTAATTGTCTCATTTTATTCCAAGACCAACAAAATTACTTCAAAATTAATGTTAAAAAATGTTACCAAGCCTATTTTTACACTTTTCATAAATTCATCTTATAATTTTCTACTCTTTTACTTAGCAAATTTAACCCTCATTGCAAATAATTTTCGAGAATCGTTTCTTACGAACTTTGAATAAAAATATTTTAAAAAATTGTTCGAAAGAATGAAAGGAGAGAGAACTGAGAAAAGTGTACCTCGGAGGAAGGAAGGAGACGAGAAATGGAGACAGAAATAGCAAGGAGCCGCAGCTTGCCGGACCGACGATCGATAGTTTTCACTTTGCGGGACTGGTGCACACGGCGGTGAAGGAAAAAAAGAGAAGCGGAGGAGAGAAGAAGAAAGGAAAAAAGTGGGTCTATTCGTAAATCGCTCGGAGATAAAACTGCCTATCGATGGGAACGTAAAGGGAAGAGAGAACGAAAACAGTATAGAAAAAGATAAAAAGAGAGATAAAAAAAGTAGTAAGAAAAGGGAAAGAGATAGAAAGAAAGCAAAAGAGAGACGGAGAAACGTAGAAAAAAATAGTAACCCAGTGACACGTGGGTAATAGCTGTCCCCATCGTTCGAAAGCTCGACCGAGACTGCAGATTTTTATCGCACGAATCAAAAGTGATACGCTGAAAAGAATCAGAGTAACAAAGAAACTGGAGTTCAGAAAGAAACACTTGTCCAGATGAAATGTCGAGTTCCGGAATAATTTCAACGAAATTAAAATAGAAAGAGTGAATTATAAGAATAAAAGATAAATATTCAAGTTATGAAAATAATAATAAGTGTAAATTGACAACTATTCGCAATTAATTTTATTGAACTAGTAGAAAAAATAGTAAATTATAGTAGACATAGTTGAAAATAGTAAAATATAGTTATTCAGTGAAACGAATCAAAAGTGATGCACTGAAGAGAATCAGAGTATAACAAAGAAACTGGAGTTCAGAAAAAAACACTTGTCCAGATGAGATGTCGAGTTCCGGAATAATTTAACCAAAATTAAAATCAAAAGGACAGATGACAGGATTAAAAAGGAACGAGATAAAAGAATTCGCGTTACAAAGGGAAAATGTAAATTGACGATTATTCGGAATTCAATTCGTAAAACTCGACCGAGTTTCGCGTCAACCGCGACTTTGCGAATCGTTTTGTCGGGGAGTAAGTAAATTCTTTAGAAATTTGCAACGCTTGTCAACGAAATGCGCGAAATAAAGATGTACGGATTTTTTCTATATTTATATTCCGGGGAGCGCGGGAAAGGTCACGTCTATTTTTATAAATTCGGAGAGGAGTTTCATCGTCGAATGATGAATAATAAGTAGTTTTATCTCTGCCTCGTCGACGGATCACTGATTAACGACAAAAGCCCTTTTCCTCTCTCCTTCCATTTTTTTCCTATTCCTCGTTTTTTCTCGTCTCTGTGAAGGATAAAAAGCTTGTCGGGGTCAACAGGAGTAAATCTTCGAAGAGCCAAAGAAAATCAAAGAATCGTCGAGAGTACGTCAGGTACGTACGAAGAGCAAGAGATCTCGAAACAATGAGACTCAATTGAGAAATAAACAGGATAAATTTATTAACCCGGAGAACTTGATTTCCATACCACTGATCAAATAACCCTTCAATCTCTTTATCTTTACAAACTTGGGACTCGAAAAATTCAAGTAAGCAAAGTTCAAAATGAAAAAAATTAAAACAGCGTCTGAAGTACCAAAAATCGCAGTAAAATAACTCCGATAAATAAATTTCGAGTTCGGCTGAATTGTAGTTAAATTTACTTAAATTTTACTCAAGCTTTATACTTGAATTTAATCAAGTTTTACTTGAATTGGCTCAAATTTTACTTAAGCTCCACTTGAATTTACTCGAATCTAACTCAACTTTTACTTGAACTGACTCAATTTTCACTCAAGCTTTACTTGAATTTACTTAAATCTTATTTAAGTTTTGCTTGAATTGACTCAAATTTTACAAAAATTTGCTCGAATTCCCTTAAATTTTACTCAAGCTTCACTTGAATTTACTTAAAGCTGACTCAAGTTTTACTTGAATTGACTCAAATTTTTCTTAAGCTGTACTTGAATTTACTTAAATCTTACTTAAGTTTTACTGAAAGTGACTCAAATTTTACATAAATTTGCTCGAATTTACTTAAATTGTACTTAAAGTAATAACGCAAATAAGCGACCACCAGCAAATAAAAAACAAATACAAGGAAAACGAAGAAAAATAAAGTAGCAACTAAAAAAGAAGGAGACTTGGAAAAAGCGAGGAGAAACGTAGAAAAAGTATAAAAAAGTATAAAGGGAAAGAAGCGAGGAAGGTTTCGCACGCGCGGAACTTGGCGATATATTTGTATAGGCGAGTCTGGCTCGCGGCCTGTATTTCATGGCTTGACGGTATTGCGAATGCGGGGACTCGCTGGTTCACTCCCCTGACGGGGCGAGAGAGAGAAAGAGAGAGAGAGAGCTTTCTCCTCCGGTACCCCGTCTACCAAACTTAGATCAATATGTTGCGTCACGTCGCCCTCTCGCAAGCTCCAAGAGCGTGTGAACGGGAGAAAGAGAAAGAGAGAGAGACTGAGACACAGAGAATGAAACAGAGAGAGACAGAGCGAGAGCAAATCGAGAGGAGACAGAGAGAGAAAATCGCCCCTTGGTCGCTTTGCCACCCCGCGTCGGAGAGTCCTCCGCGAAAGCTCGTATACGAGTGACGTCACGCAGGGACGCGCCCCATTCATAGGCTCCCCACGCAGCGAGTTCCCTGGATAAGCTTCGAATAGGTATATAAAACTGCGTAACCAAGTCAGCGGACTCGCCAGCTTAAATCTTCCCTCTCTTTTCTCCCTTCATTATCTACGAGGCTCTCTGTGTCTCTTTCTTTTTTTTTAATTTTTGTGCTCGTCTCTCGGTCTCTCTCTCTCTCGTTCTGTTTCGCTCTTTCTTTTTTTTCTGTCGTTCATTTCTTCCTCTCTTTCCTTCTTTTGCCTTTTTTATCTTGCAAATTCTCCCTCGTTTCTCTTCTCTCTCTCTCTCTCTCTCGTTTTTCTTTTTTTTGGCTGTAATGTTTATTTTTCCTCGCTTTAACTGATCTTTTTTTTTGAGCTTGTGTATTTCTCTCTTTTTCTTTGTGTCTCTTTATATTACTTATTCTCACTGTTCTTGCGACGTTTAAGGATGTATTGCCCGTACAATCTCTTTCCCTCTCTCTCTCAAGTGACTTTTTTATCATGAATCGTTGAAATTTAGCCTTTGTTTTCGTGATGGGAGGCTGAATTTTTTGTTGGTGTTTTGTGGTATGGTCCTTGGTGCTCTGACGTTTTGATAATTTTTTTTGTTATTTGATATTCCGGTATGGTCTAGTGGCTCAGGATATATTATTTATTATTTCAAAAATAATAAATAAAATGTGTGATATTGAAAATAAATTTTCAAAATCGTGTTCTTCGTTGGTGTACTCACGTTTGAATGGATTTGAATGAACAAGAAATTGAATTGAAATTTATGAGGCAAATTTATGAATTTTTCATAAGAGTGTCAAATGTAAACGAAATTTGATAAGATTTTGAAATTAAAAATGTTTTGGACTATATACTAAATTTTTATATAATTCTGCAAAAAAATTCAGTAATTTTAAGAGTTTTGAAAAAATAAAAAAAAATTTTAAAAATCATAAAATACCCAAAAGTTGAAAAATTTCTGAAGTTTTGGGATTTTTTGTAAATTCAATCCCAATAGACACTCATAAGACTTCTCTATATAAGTTTTTTGCTTAACTAATTAAGCTGTTTTAAATTAAAATTTCAAAAACCAAAACTGAAAAAAAGTTTTTATTAAAAAGCAGGATTAAATCGTCTTAATTACTATATATCATCATGCAATTTATTATTCATAATTCGTGTCAGTGATCATATTAAATAAAATCCCATTATTATGCACACAAATTATATCCCATTATTGTGACTCTTATTTGTTTATTAACTCTCGGTTAGTTTTTCGTTTGTGTGTACTTTTTCCTTTACCCAAGCCAAAGTTAATAAAAAAGCATTCACTAATTCATTCCTTTATTCTCTCTTTCGTTTCTTTTTCCGGCTACGTTTCATTTGCTTTTCTCTATTTTTCACTCTCATCCTTTTTTCCATCTCGATTTTTTTCTCTTTATCCTCTATTTATTTTTCCTTTGCATCTTTTTTCTCTCCAATTTGTTTCTTCTCCTCTTTCCGTACGTTCGTTTCTTTTTCCTACTGAATTTTTTTTTTTAATTCTTTTTTCGTTTTCTCTCGTTCCACTTCATCCCCCGATCCATGCAACGTTATGCCCCTGCGCCTTCTTTCTCTTTTTCCAAGCAACGACCTCGTTTCCCATCGCTACAAATCTCATACGTTTCAACCTGCGCGTACTCGAGCGTATCTGAATAGTGAAATTGAATCGAGTGCACCGGATATTATCAACGAATGCCTGCGTGCATTCGACAAAAAAAGAAACGAACGTCCTGGCTCTATAACTTTTTTTTCCAAGCTTTTTATCATCCGGAGCGACAAGGAGAAAATTTAATTAATCAACTGTCCACGTAATTTCAATTACTACGAATTAGGAGAATGTTTAATTTGTTTTTTTTTTTGTAATTTTTTACGAATTTTTAATGTTTTGAACAATTATTAATTTGAGAAAAAGAAATTTTTTGAATTTTTCTTTGGTGGTTCAAAATTTTTTTTAATGAATTATCGTTTCCTATTAATATCGAGAATATTGAAATTTTTATTTGTTAAAAAAAAATTATTGGAAATTTTTATTATTTTTTTTTTAATTTTTTTCAGCTTTAGCACTAAATTCGCTCTCGTTTTCGATATCGATCGCCATCGGTCTCTCGATTCCTCGAAATCGAAGCGTTATGATCTTGTACAATATTCGGGGCATACTGTGGCGATGACAATGTATATTCGTACCCGCGAGACAGATGCCGGAAATTCTCACGAATGTTACGTAAACCGGGCTTGAATGCGCGAAACCCGTTCGAACGGAATCCCATGGATTTTGCGGAGTATTTAATAAAAACAGAATTAAAAAATTCATACAATTTTTCAAGCGTGAAATAAAAAATAACAAAAAAATTTATAACGATAAAACCATATATAAAGTACAAGTGAAACAAAAATTCTGTATTATGAATATTAATTCTACAAATCGGTGGAAAACGATGAATGTGAATATTAGAAATATTTTAAAAAAGATGTTGAACAACTGTGCATTTATAATATTTTTGGTTCCATTTCAACAGTAACTTTTATTTATTTTTGCTTATTTTGTTATATAACAACTTTTGTCAAAAATCGAAATTTTATGCTGTAAAAGTAATTTTTATATTATACAACTAATTTATTTGACATTTTAAAAATTCGTAATTGAAATAAATAAAGAACTAAATCAATTCAAAAACTGAATATAATGATTTAGAAAGAAAAAGACAGAGAGGAAGAGATTGACTGATTTTGAAAAAAGATAACTATTTAAAAAATAAATTAATAAATATAGGGGAGGGCAAAATGGGGTACCCCAAAAATTTGGTGAAAATTTACAATATTTCAAATTTTGATAAAATTTAATATCAAATAGTCTTTTATTTGCTAAG
>JAPYYX010001776.1:0-21149 GCA_030522605.1 Cremastinae sp. B BG-2022a
AATGTTACAACAATTTCTCTACTATTTACCATAATACTACGGAAAAATGTACTTGCCTCCTTTTTTACACCATCTTGATGGTGTTTTTGCGAGTATACAGTTAAGACCCTTATTCAAAAAATTAATATAAAGTTAAAATACAATTAGTCCTGTTCAAGTTTGGGGCATTTGCAGTCAGTGTGTTTTCAAGTTCATGTTTATGCTAAACATCTATTGATTGATTTCATGAGATGGATTTCGTTGATAGTTATAAAAGAATTCAAGTCATTCAAACGTGAATTCACTGTAAGTTTTTATTAGATAAAGATATTCAAACATTTCAGTGTTCATGTACTTGTTTACTGATATTGTCATAATCGCGACGTAAAAGAATCATCGAGGTTGACGAAGGAGAAGGCGATTGAAGTTATTTTTAAAAGCAACTAAAACTTCTATAACCATATGAAATTTAAAAATTTCCATGTCTCCTATCACTTTATTTTTTAGGATTTTTGATAAAATAGCAATTGGCGATTCGAAGATTATTTATGTTTTCTTTTTATTTTTATGGCAGTGAAAGTTCAAAGTTCTTAAATAGTTTTCAACGTGCAAAGATTTTTTTTGTCAAAAAAGATAATAAGAAAAAAAAAGTTGAAATGTATCTTTGTTAAAAAGCGTAGAATATTTTTTCGTGAAATTTCGAACGTCAAATTCACTTCGCGATCAACGACACTTGTCGGTCCAAAGATTTAACCAGAACCGGCTCTGCCTCAAAAAGTCGTAGACCTTTCAGACACGAAGAAGACTTTCCTCTTCGAAAAAAGAACAAAAAAATGTGCTTCAGCAAAATTTACATCAAGATGCAATTATCATCCGTAACGTCGATTACTATTTATAGTTTTGACGTTGGATTCGTTCCCAAATAACGTTTTCGCTTTATAAAAACTGTAAAGTAACTTGACATATATTTTAAAACATATGTTGTATATCTGTATATGAAAAAAAATTCCTCGATCGATATCAGTCCAGTATGGAAAAACTTGTGGGTGCGAAGAATACATAATCAATTAATTTTTTGAAATTGACTGTCTCTTTTGCAACCCATAAAAGTATCATTTATACAGATGTGCATACGGTTTCAACATCCTTTCGAAAATGTTTTTTTTAATGGTGAACATTAGAAAGGTTTGACACATTTTTCACATATTCAAAAAAAACGGAGATCACTTTCGGTCTAGTATATTTAAACTTGTGGTTTCGAAAAAAAATCCAACCCTTCAACTACCAGAAAAAAAGCATTATTAGGATTACCACAAATTCTGAAATTATGCGGCGCCCGAAATTTTTTTTTTGCATTCTCGTTTCTTCTGGAAAAAATTGGCTTATGAGTTTGCTGGTACAAGAAGGGGTTAGAAAAAATTGACTTCGTTTACGAGGAGGCAAAGGGTTGAGTGAAACGATAAATGAGCCGATTAACTTAGTCACCGAGCGAAAACATTTTTCGAGGATATACAGAAAAATTTCCGTAGGGAAAAAATGGTTTTTTCCGTTCAAAGTGAAAGTTTTTCAGTTTTCCCCTTTTTTTTAGGGCGAGCGAAAGGCTTAAAATTTTTTTGGGTAGTGCAATTATGGGAATTATCACGGGTCTGGGTTCGTATATGGTCGGTCGTGTTTGTCAGGAAAAAATCTGGCCTTTTCATCGCAGGGTAATTGGCTTTCGAGAAACTTTTGCCGAAAAACTTGACTGTCGAGAAATCCACGTTGGAGCGCGGAAGAGGGAATTTCGTAGTCAAAGGATTAAGAGGAAGACTTTCCGAGTTTCTATCCTTTGTACGCTTCCATTAAAGAGACGCGGCTCTCTGTTTATGGTGCCCGAAGGGTTGAGCCAGAGACAAATTTCTTTGGGACGGATTAGCTTTCGAAAAAGTATACGTGGAATTTTCGCGTCCGATCATGACCAAATTCATCCCCCGTCGTTTCTGCCCGTCTCCGCTATTCTTCTACAAAATTTTTCCAAAAAAAATCTGTCAAAAATTGCCCTTACAACCTTAACGGGAATCCCTGCAAAGAGATTTATTTTTCTAAAAAAAAAAAAATTTTTTCTCGTTGTGACACCTCGTAGATTATTTGGCTGTTAACGATTTTAGAGGGAATGGTTCCAAAAAATATAAAGAAATATACAATTGCTTAGTGAATGGATTAACTATATTGCACCAATTCATTTAACAAAATGGAAATAAGTTTGATCATCGTAGCAAAATATGTACTGTAAACTTAGAAAACACTTTTTTTTAATGTCAAGAAAACAAATAATTAAATTATTTTCAAGTTTTCAAAAGCTTACAAATTTTTTAAATTATTTTGATCGAACCATAGTTTTAATAATTTATTTTAAGGAAAACTTATTCATTATACAAATAAAATGAAAATAAATAGAAAAAAATATAAGCGGAATCAGATGAAATTTTATACAAAACGACAATATTGTAAAAATGCTGAGCATGTTAAACAAAGATATTCAAAAATGTGAAAAAAAATATAATTAGAAAAAAAAATACTTTGTCTTCTACATATTTGTTGTATTTCATTTCTAAAAAAATGAAAAGTTGAGAAAGAAATGTTCATGTGGCTGAAACGAGAAAATTAATAGTTTTGTGAAAAGGATTTCCCGAATGACTATACGATTACCCCATGATTTGATGATTCCACGGCTGATGGAACGGCGAAGAAACGGCTCTTGGTTCATTGACATTTCCATCAGTGCGATAGTAGCCGCGTCTCTGTCAAGGTCCGCCGGTTCTCTTCTTCAATGGCATCTGCTACTGCAAAACATTTGTGTTGTTGATCGTCGCTGTATATGTATACCGAGCAATTTACCAGCTGTGATTAAAACGTCTGGCCTCGATCGTTGTATCCCGACCAATCAAAAGTCCGAGCTAAATCTCATCTTATCTCTCTCTCTCTTTGTCTTTCTCCGCTCTCGAAATAACCTCACATTTTATTTACCACCAGCAACTATTTTTCTCGCAAATTGTTCTGATACCAAACACGGTTGAGACTCGAGATCTGAAAACTTCTCCACGCTTCGAACGTCAATTATTACAAATGACGTGGAATTTTCATCTTTATGTGCATTATCGCATTCTCACTCTCAATGAACAAATTCTCAAAATTTTCTAAGGTTTAAAAAATTAACTCTTAAATATTTCTATTCTAATACGAGATCTTAATTGTCATCGGCGTGAGTGATAATTTTTTCCTATTTTAAACGGAATTCTGTTTCAATTAGTGTACACATAAATGAAGAAGTTGATGCTTAAAATATTTTGTGTCTATTATATTATTATTGCGAATAATAACTCTTGCCTAATAATAACTCGAATAAAATTCTTTTTCCAGTCCTGTATAAACAAATATGAAAATCAATGAATTATTTTTTTAAAATTATGATGGAAAGTTGTGACACTATAGTTTGTTCTACAAAAAAATCGGTGTACTTTTGGATGAGATATTTAACTTTGAATTATAACTCCAAAAACACAAATGACACTAAGTATAACGGAAGAAATAAAAGTACTTAATTTAATTGTTTTATTGATATCGAGCAAACACCTATGAAACTTCTACAGAATTCTTTTATTTTATTGCTACAGTAAAAGTAGGTTTTACGCACAAAGTTGCATACACGAATTCTTGAAATCTTCCAAATATATTGGTGGATTTTTTCTTCAAAAAAAAATTCAATATGTTTCAAGAAAATATTCTGTTTCGAATCCTTTAAAAAAGCCAGATCACCGGATACCTGGAATTTCACTTTCGATGATACCTTAAAAAAGGCACCATAAGTTTTCTGTTAAAAAGTAACACGTGACACGGAAGAAGAAAAGAGTCTGGAAGATTTTCGAAAGCGATCGGGGAAAAAAAACATTAAATAGCTTTTTTCCAATTTTTTTATTTCTATCGGAGTCATCGGCGTTCCCCGCCTCTTTCCATATTTTTCTTCGCTGCTCCATTTGTTCATCACGTTAAGAGATTCGGTGGAAAAAAAGGGGGAAAACGTGAAAAAGGGCACGCGGCGATCATAAAACTTTCTTGGAATCGTATATAATTGGGGGTTCGTCTTGAAAATTCGGAAGATGAGAGAGCTGGGATTCGGAGGACTCGCGAGAAATCGAAAAGGTTCGTCCGCGCATCCACCCCGTTGTCCATATGGCGCAACCCCTTGGCACCGTCGAAAAATTCGATCGTCGGCGAGATCTCGAAAAAGGCACAACGAGAAAAAAAAACCGCGCTCCAATATCTTTCTTTCGAAACCCTCGAATTAAAATCCATCGACCGATTTTACGAGATTTTAACCTTTCCTCCTGTCCTTCTGTTCTCACAAGGCGTTCGACTGCCCACGAAGTTTTCGCTCGTAAATTCAAATATGACATAACAGAGAAGTAATGGAAAATGAAACGAGCCATATTTTATTTTTCGACCAAAGTCAGGTTTTTGGGTGCCGCATTTTTTTTATTTTGAAAAATCATTAGGTGTAAAATTTTGGAAAAATCGATGAGAGAAATCGAATCCGTCAAAAAATTTGAAACACATTTTTTTAATTAATTTTCAAGGGACGCTTATCAGCTTGTCAAAAACTTCAATGCAGATATATGTATAGTTTGCAGTTCATGTTGTTCAGAACAGAGTTTAGATATAACTGCGTATATAGCTCAGAAATAATTATAATTTAGAAAATCAAACTTACAACAGTGGTTATATGATGAGAACGTTAATTTTAGATATTGCGCAAAAACAATTATTCTATCTAACAAAAAACGTTAATAAACATTTGCCTAAAGGATCTCTATCTAAAGTATCGTCTATCTCTTATCTTCAGTCATAACATAACTTGTCTAATTTATCGTATATAAACTTGAAAAGTCTGTCTTTTTAGATTTTTCAAGATACGGAGACTAACTGAATATAAATAAAATATATTGTCAGTAGAATGTCTGAGGAACGCTTTTCATCGTCCATACGTATACGCATATGCATCTACGCAAGGCTCATGCATATACAGAAGAGTGTCTTTTATTATGAAAAATGTACTTGCCTCGAGACTCGATACATCCAGGCGCGAAAGCGTGTGAGAGAATGCGAGTGAGTCGCGGCGTGTGTGTGAATACCGCAAGCTCCAGAGACACAACTTTAGTTCACTTTTGCTCGTAACGGTAGATCCGTCAGGAGTCAGTGAGTCAACGGAGCCGAGAGTGCATAACACACACGTTCGCGCGTGCTCTCGCAATCTTGTTATACACTCTCACAACGAAATCTTTATGCAGTCAGGATGAGCATCAGATGCAATGAAAAGAGAGGCGGAGAAATTTCCTCTTTTCCTTTTATCTTCTTTTCCTCCCCTCTGGCTCTTTCTCTTCTCAACTCACCGAATCGATTCTTCGATCACCAGCGATCTCAGCGCCGACATCGCGATTATAAGCAGAGCACAAGTTCACGATTCTCCTCGATGATGCAACAATTACAAAACTCCTTTCATCCAGCTCTTCACCCAACCTTTTACGCTTTTATTCTTGACATTTCTTCTCCTTCAAATGCATATTACACGTATGCAGATTAATGCATTTTAATTTCAATTTTATCCGTATTTATTTTAAATTGTTGATTAATCAAAAAAATATACGTATTTTATTAAATTAGTTATGGAAATTTAAAAAAGATATTGCGATCTTGTTTATTTTTCATGAATCAAAAGTATTTCGTGTTTTTTTTTTCTTAAAATTGCTTATGCTATATCTTACAGATAAAAACAATTTATTTTTAATATATGTTAAAATGTGTGATTGCTTTCTGCAATTTCGTAATCGTGGCTTGCAATGTATATTTTTTCATTCAAATATTGAGTTATTGTCTTATTATTTTCCGATGATCCTGAAAAATTGTCGTATCCATTGCGAAACTGCGTCCTAATTAAGAATAATGATGAAGAGCTGTGGAATTAATCATCATGAATATCTCTGTCAGTTGTAAATAATTACTACGTGTATAATAATCCGCACGCGCGATTATTGTATTCACATTAAATATACGAGGAAAAAATTAGTTAATTTTTGAAAAGCAAAGACTTTTCTCAAATTTCGGCCTGTTAATAATTCTTTCTGTTGTCTCTCAAGACACACGAAGATAAGAATTCTTATCTATTTTCCTCGCGAAGATATCTTACACTGTCGGAATAGCGAACCACCTTCCAGTTTTCTTGATACAAGTATAAGGATGACGGAAGGAGACAAAGTCGACCTCTGCAATCAATTCAACGCTCGTATAATTATCGTTTTCATAAGGAAACTTGGAGATATGTTGGGAGTGGTTTTGCTCCGCTTGTGCGATTACCGCTTAATACTCCCGAGAGAGCTCCCCGATAGGGAGAGGAAGAGATAGGCTTTCAAGACAAACGAGAAAATATCCTTTTAATTCAACTCGTTTTAATAATGGAAGACTACAATGAAAAATTAATTTTTCTCGAATTACCATTTTTATTGAGTCTCGGACATGAATAGTATATGATATGTATAAAATGGAAAATTGCATTATCTTTAATAGCTCTCGGATCCGTTTAAAGATTTCTCAATATCTGACATCAGTAGAAAATTATTTTTGACACTTGATTTTTTTTCAATTTTTCTACTACGTGCGTTATTCAGTTATTAAAGTGATAAAAAGGAGAAAAATTCACAGTAAATTCTTTTACTTCTTTCTTTATAAAAAGTGAAAAAAAAATCTCTTCCATTTCTCGTGCTGGTGCAAAATTTTTCATCGCCGCTCCAAACTGTTGAACCACCTCAAAATTGTATCAAATTTTTCACAAATACGTATAATAAAAACATTAAACAGAAAGCGATCAGCAAAATATTTGTCAGAATCCTCTCACCAAATCAATTCGAATCGTTTCACGCGAGATCGTACGCTCTGTGGATACCGATAAATTGATTTTTGAGACACAGGCACGTATGCGCGGAGATTCGTCCGCATACGAAATAAATAATATTTTTGACTCTTTCTCGGGCAGGTAGGATAAATAGAGGATGATGTATGCGCGCGTGTACGCGTGTGATGTAAAACTTGATTCTCGGTATGGAAGTCAGCCGGTCGCGAGAAAACAGCCAGTCGAACAACTTTAACCATAAGCTGTTTGTTATTCCTGGCTCTTGCCTCTTCTTCTCTTCTTTTTCTTCTCGTTCGTCTTGCGCTCCTCACGGTGTGTTATTGCTTCAGCCCCGAGTCACCGGGAGCCCGGCATACACGGCGGCTCTGAATCTTGGGCGATCACGTGGTACATTAACCAACACAGAAGCAACAAACTAACCGAGAGACCGAGAGATAACTGTATTCTACCTCCTCCATTTTCTTAACATCCTTCTCGCTCGTTCATAGCTTCCTCCTCTCGCTTCTGTGTCTCCTGAATTCTTTTCTCCTCTCCTCTCGTTCTCTCCTTCATTTCGCCCGATGCAGTTTCCCGTGTTCTCTCTCCGGCATCTCCAATCTTGGATCGCTTAAGCCCCGCGCTCCCCATTATTCTTCTCCGATTTTATATACACTTATGCTCACGCTTCATCCTTTCATCCACACCAGGCATTGTTTCGCTCTAATTACTCATTATCAATTCGCCGATTGTTACTCTTAATTGGAATTTTTCAACGAATTCTCACTCCCGCAAGCCTTGGGAATCGCTCTCGGAGAAAGAAAACAAAGAGGATTTTATCCGCAGGCAAATTTTTTATGCATAGATTACGCAGACAAAAAAATTCGATGGACAAGCAATTTTTTTCCCTAATTTTTGTATAAATTTATATTCGAGGGAATCATTCTTGAGAATGAAATTTAGAGATATTTATAGAAAAATTAAAGATGTAAAAGTATCGTGAATTCTAGAGAGTTCGTCACCTCTATTTTTGTTGAAAAAATCGAACCGTCACAGCAACGTTTCAGCGCAGGTAGAAGAGTGAAAGACCGCGTTAATATGAATTTGAAAGATTACTCGCTTACGCAAGAGATAAACTAAAAAAAAAACTTCAGAACTTGTAAAATCTGAATTTCTAAAAAATAGTGAAATAAAGGATTATTTTCGAAAGATATCAATGATTAATGTTGTCAATGAAGCCCGAGATGTTTCAACCTTTGAAAAAAAATAAATGACTGATGCTGATACACTCATATGCAAAAATAATCATCCTATACGTCAATATACAGCACGAGGAAAAAATCCCAATTGAACAAAAAAGTACAGTAATTAAATTACACATGCTGTTAAATATGAAGTGTAGATAATGTATCCAAATTTTTATTAAAATCTTTTAAAGAAAAAACGAAGTGACGCAAAAAATTCCTCAAATTCTTTGTTCATTCCAAAAAATGTTGGCTTCTTCAATATACAAGGAAATAATGATTCGAATGTGTGTACTCAAAAAATGAAAAGATCATACGTAAAAAATTTGCAAATAAGAGATGAAACTGTACATGTTCGATTAGATCGATTAGAGAACGACTGCGAATTGGACAGGCATCTTTCTCCTTGAAAAATCGTTGCCCCGCGAGGTTCCACGTGAGTCAGAGACTCCGAGAGTCATCATCATCGGAGACTCAAAATCGAGGCTCTCTTACGCGGAGTTATATGTTTCGAATCTTTGATCCGTTCGGTGATTCATTGAATTAGAATCGAAACTGTTTTTCCCCTCGGTCCAAACCCATATGCAAATCCACAGAGAATACATACATAGACATACAAATGAACGAATCATTTTTATATTTATTTTTTGGAGAAACTAAAACTAAAACTTTGGAGAAGATTTCGCGATCGATCGAAACTTCGTGGTGAGTCAAAAATTGATGAAAATTGAAAAGAAAATTCGTTAAAATTGTCAATTGCAACCCCTTTGCGTTCGCATATTTCACGAGAGCTCATATCACAAGAACGACGCAAATTTCATAAAATTTGAAATTCAGATCTCTGTCAAAAATGAAAAAGCAAATCTGAAACTAAAGTTTGTTGTGATTTTCTGACCCGATTTCCTAATCGCCGACGTTATATACGAATACATTTTGAGTGCGCGGTGCTCGAGAGTCTATTTTATTTCTCGTGTTGCGTATCTCATTGTCCTCTCGGAACGGTTTAATCGATTCAGTGAAAATCGATCGAAAGGGTAAACGCGAAAAGCGAAGACAAAAAAAGAAAATGAAATCGCTCTCGATTATCTGGCGCGAGCGTTTAATACGTCTTTGCGATTTTCATCGAGGATTGCGTAACGGAGAAAATAACTCCGGCAAATGTAACATCGAGAGAAAAAACTGGCACGTGTTACCGAAGAGTTCATCGCCTTCGATTTTATAATTTCAACACATTTTAGCAGTAGAATATCAACGAATATCTAAAAAAGCAGTCTCGAAAACGAAACGACAAAAACCAAGCTAACGAGGAGTCTTGATCTCAAAATTTATATCGATTTCTTCAATATCATTAAGAAGTAATGAAACGTTTCCAAAGTAAGGAAATGTAGTTAAATGTTTACTCAAATTCTGAATTTAGGAAACATTTGGTGTCAACTTTTCAAAATGATTCAATAAAAAGTTTAAAAGAGATTTGACAATATTTTGAAAAATTGAACTATCATTCTTTATATTAAAATTTGTTAATTAACGAAATTAAAAAAATGATTTTTGCGTTTCGTTTGATCTTTTTTTGGAACATTTGTAATGCTTAATCCATCTTATATACGAAATAATGTTCTCCATTATAGTTTTCTTTATTTTAAAAATATTCAATTTTTACTTGATAAGTATATGTTGAAAGATGGAG
Source organism: Cremastinae sp. B BG-2022a (assembly GCA_030522605.1). Lineage (NCBI taxonomy): Eukaryota > Metazoa > Arthropoda > Insecta > Hymenoptera > Ichneumonidae > Cremastinae sp. B BG-2022a. Next base: position 9,827 of record JAPYYX010001776.1, read on the forward strand.
CAACGAATCGGATTTTCGCCACGAACTTTAAAATCCTCACGCGGAACGTGCACATATTAAGACAACCGAGGAGAGCTTTGAATCCAAAATCCTTGAGAGAGCCACGACCCAGTTTCAGGCTGGTGATCTCGCCAGTCGATGACGCAATCTCTCCTGTTCGTTCTCTTCTCTCTTTACGATCTTCGTCGCGGAGCTGCGCGTTCCTTCTCGCATCCATACGCCGGATCCGCAGCTTCTCACGTTTCCACTCCTCGGGGATTCCCCATACCACCGAAAACTTCATTCTCATGTAAACCATGTAACATATACATATAATAATAAGTCGATACAAAAAGAAAGAGATAATAAGTGACAAAATATTCTGTGTTGCCTAAAAATAGTAAAAAATCTTCTCTTCGCTGAAGCAAAAGAGAAATAAAAATTTTATTTATGGAAATCGACAAAGATGGCTAGTTGCCAAAAAATTAAATAATTCTAATTTTCTTGATATCGAAGTAGAATGGTGCGGGACGAGCATCGAAATTTATCAGGCGAACGGGAAGTGAAAAAAAATCTTATCGTCCAAAAATGATAAAAAAAACTTTGCGATCTCCAAAATAGATAAGGAGATAGTACTCATTGTGTGCATTTTGGTATTTTACTAATAAATACAATTAATTTCGGGAGAATTCGGTCATCTAAAATTCAATCGAACTAATACTCCGAAAATATATTTTTGGATATAGAAGAGAATCAAAAAGAATTCTTGTTAGTGAAAAATAACAAAACTAAAATCGTTGTAATATCAAAATAAGAAATTAAAAAGTTCCTTAAAAATTCCATGGAATACTATAACAATTTCATAATGAAAGATACAAATCTTGATCTGATATATCAAGTTTCTATTAAACAAGTGAGATCCAACGCAAACGAATTTATCTCTGCGAGCAAGAACTATCAAAATTCATTCAAAATGATAGAAAAATAAATTTGCAAATCCTCAAAATAAAACAGAAAATGACTTCTTCATCAAACATCGATTTTTCGCAATGAAATTCCAAAGGAATGTAAATCCCTATCTGGTCCTTTAATTTTTTGATCGAATCGGACACAAAGATTTGAGCGAGCGTCCAAGTTTATGGACGAAGAGGAGAGGAGAGTGCAAGACGGGCTCGGTGGTGCTTTGAGTGTGTAAATAAAATTCCGTGTGTACGTGCGTGTCCGTGGCATTAGTTCGTGTACTGGCGTGTTCCCGACGCGGAGAGTGGGTTCATTGGACGCCAGCGGCCGCGGATTTACCGTTAAGTCTCTTTCTTGGCGAAACCCAACGAGAGGAAGCCGGCATTGAAGTTTCTTAGCCATCAAGAACGAGAGAGAAGAAGAAAGAGAGAAAAGTTCTCTCGTGTAATATAGTTGATGATGCGGTATAGCGAGGGCCCACCAATCTGGGACCTCCGCGAACTCCTCTTGCACCCTCTCCATCGAAATTCCGCCTCGTGGAATAACCAGAAGGATGCGAACCGCGGGATACCGCCAGCCGGAAGAGGAAGCGCAGGCCTTCCCGCTTTTGCTCCGAAAGAGAACGCTTTTTGCGAAATCTCTTTTCACATACGGTACTTTGGAAAATTTCTGAATAAGATTCTTCGAAAAACGGAGACACATTCATAAGAGCCCTACGTATACGCCAAGTTTTACTCACATTTTTACTTCGAATAATGTTTTAATATACGAACTCACGATATTATTATATACGATTCGAAATTCAACTTTTAAAATATTCAAGGATTTCTATAAAAAAATGATGGAAGTAACTATTTTTTGATGTTTGTAATTTTGTTTTTGTGTCGGTGAAAACTAGTAGGAAAAGCTTACATTTTAATTTATTTTAGTAGAAAATAAAATTGCATCCGTGTAATTTAGTATGTGTTACATCTTGAGCTTTATATTCTCGTAAAAAAAATGAGCAGACGTGCGTAGAATGAAGGAAACAACGAAATGAAGGTGAAGAGCCTCAGGATAGAAAGGTTTTACGATCGATGAATCCGGGAAGGCTCCAAGTTTCCGGAAGATGCTTCGAAAAATCATGAAATATGAACAGAAAATAGCGAGAGAAGAGAGAGAGAGAGAAATATGTTAGACGAGATTGAAAAAGAAGAAGGATGAGAGAACGAGGAGGATTGTTAGATTTGCCGAGTGTGTGTCAATTTGTGCCTCGTCACTTCCTGATTGAGCTTCGAGGAAACTTCAACGATTCTTGACTTTAGTGTTACGGTTCGATATTGTATATCTTGAGAGCATATGTACAATACTGGTTAAAATAAAGTACGCACCTTCAAAAATCACGTTGTTTAATTTTAAATAGCGAGAACTCTGATAAAATTATCAAAATATGCTTTTAACATTTGCACTTAATAATTTTTAAATAATTATAAATTTAAAAAAAAACGTCAATCCAGATATTTTCGCAAATTGATAAATCAATACAGAATTATTCCACTTCATGCGCTTTTGCTTCCCAAAAAAAAACATGAACAAATTAACAATCAGTAATAAAATCTCACGTAGCTCTCACAGCATTCATGAACAATTCAGCATTGTTTGAAAATCTAAGCAAGAAAAATTTTTCCGCGTTTTGCTCACATTTTTTGTCGAAGAGATAAAAATGAATCTTTGAGTATATACCATGGACACGAGTTCTTTCTCGAATGCGAGTTTTCACAAAGAGGAGATACGAAGTGAGAAAAAGAGAGAAAAGAACAGTATCGAACTGACATTGTGCAGGTGCCCGCGTTCTGAAGCCATTGAGAGAGAGATCTTCGATACCTTCGACTCAGCGGCAGAGCTCTTTCTCTCGATGAGAGTGAAACCGGTCGTTCCGATTGCAATCGAACTCTTTTGTATCTGTCTCATTTCTATACTGTTTAAAATAGCTCTTTTTTTAAAATAAAATTGGTAAACAAAATTCACATTCGAAAAAATTAAGCGAAACTCATTAAAGGAAAGATAAAGCAAAATTATACTTTAAATTTCTCGATAAAAGCGTCAAATAGAAATCTGCCATCGTTATTTTTTGTACACGGGAGCAATTTTATTTCATATTTTGCAATCGGGAAAAAATTGGTTCTTGTTTTATGTTCAAATAAAAAATTATATTTGTCATTATTGCACTGAGAGAAAAAGAACGAAAAAAATAATGAAAATAAATGGAATATCCGACATGCTGGAAATCGGACAAAGTTTCAACGAGAGAAATAATTTCACGGTTATCCGTCTTGCGGAGAATGCGCGGATGTCCTTCGCCGTTGCCTCGCTCCGGGTGCAGCGATTTTTCTCGTCTCGTTCGTCCTCGAGCCGGCGAACGAAGAAAAAAGGAAACGGAGGAAGAAAAAGATCTTATCCGGGTAATTTCGTCTCGAGCCGTATAAAGGGAAAGAAAAAAGGGTGTTCTTTGTTTCATATTAAAGCTAATAGATAACTAAATACATAAAATTGAAAAGAATCGCTGTATATTTTGACATATAGCTTAAGAAATGAGTTGAGAGCTTTTGGAAAATCATCCTCGAACCTCCATATCTAGTAATGACAATGCCAAAAATTCTTCTTTGGACATACAAAAATGTAACGCTATTTAAAAATTGTACTATAGCAATAGGAAATTTATTTTCCATCTCCATTTAAGTTTTTCTATAAAAATTCAAACGACCTTGTTCGGTTATTATCACGGTAGTCGACATTGGAATAAAGAAGCAAACGGCACAATCAAAGGTTGCGGTAGATCGGAATTAAATTCGAGCTGAGAGCAGATTCCTGCTTGAATTATCTTTCGAGGGATCGATTTATCTTCTCGCTCGATCTCCTCTTCATTTTTATCTCGATTGAGAAAACTCTCGTATTGCGGGCACGGTGATCGACTGTGCATATCGTCGATATAAATACACACGGATATTTAGTATTTATAGTTTGTTCCCGATGGCGGCGTGTGCACCGCGGTCTCGAGAACTCGATCGTTACGGTCAGCGCTCATGCGCGACAAAGTCACGGTAAACAGGTTCACGGACATCGCCATCGTACAGAACGAGATGTTTCGCCGCGTGTAATGTTCACGGACAAAATAAAAAAAAATCGATTTTTTTCAATGCTGGGTAAAAAATGATAAAATTTTTTTTACTATAATTGCTAAAAAAAATTATCTTATAGCCCAAACCTCCGCGTTTTGTAAAACATGATCTTATCTAGAATAGTCAAAAATGCTGGTAAACGAAGCGTGAGTACTGCGGTGCACCAAAAATGAAAATAGAAGAGAACATTTTCAGTCAAAATAACACGAATATTATAGTAAAACAAAATTTTCTTAAAAGTATGTATTAGAAAAAAGGGATTAAATAGTATTATTTTCGCTTCAATGTAGTTAAAAAATTACTTAATTTAAAAAAAATGTATCATATTATTTTGTAAATTTTTTCAAAATATACAATGTATAAAGTTTATACTACCTATTCCCTCTCGATAATCGAGAAACTCGTCAGGACGGCGAAGACAACGAGGACAACGCGAAAGGGAAGAAAATAAGATACTGGGAAGGTAGAGACAGAGAAGGGGGGATATCCGTTGGCAGAGCAAGCGGAGCCAGGCCGAGAGAACCCTAACCTGACGTAAGCTGACCTCCAGCACCTGAATTCGCAAAATCCGTTCTCTCCGTCTCGTCCTTTTATCTCTCTTTTTTTCTTTTTCCTTCCTCTTCTCTTGCTTCTCGTTTCGAGCTGCGCTCTTTTTTAACGGAACCGCGATGAAAGTAAATTATAAAAGTATATTATTTTTTCAATTTTTTTCCTAAAAAATCGCGAATTCATTATTTCTTAATCAAACATTCGTTTGAGCATCGAAAAGTCAAAATTAAAAAGAAAATCATGTCATTTTAGATGAATTTTCTTTATCTCTGTCGTTAAATTTTTTATGCAAATAAATTCAATGTATTCGTAATACAGTTCATTTATACATATAATATTTTTTTTTGTATTTGAAACCATTAAAAGAAAAAAGTTCTTTTTAACATTTTCAAAGTAAAAAACCATATATGTAGAACATTTTTCAAAAATTTTCTTCGAACACACCCACGATTTTTGACGAAAAAAGGAATAACCGGAAAGAATGACGAATTCTTCGGTTCGCGCTTTATTTTCGAGAATATATTCCCACGCAGCGAAATAAGAATCCGGGGTATCGAAAAACGGAGGCGAGATACGTTCGCTCGAATTCGCGCGAGTTGTCTTCCACCGTGGATATAAAACGAAAGGAGGAACGATAAAACTTGAACTTGGTCGGAAGCGACTCTCCGCGCATCGTGCGAAAACTTCAGTCGAAACGCCGGTCAGAAGCTATAAAGAATATTGCGAAAAATAAAATTAAGGGAGAAAAATAGCTGCGCGAAATTTCGGCGAAATTCTGTAAACGTCCTTAGCACAACCGTTTTTCCTGTGATAACGGTTCCGGAGAGCATCCTGGAAGCGAACGATTTCACAAACACTCGAGAGATTCTTCGCGCCTCATTTCGTTCTTTTATTTTCGCTTTTTCCCGTTTTTTTGTTTTCCTCTCACATGGTTTTTTTTATCGTTTCAAGCCACATTTTTTTACATCTCGCAAAATTTTTTTACGTTTCGCATTGCATTGAGTATAATTTCATTTTTTTGCTCATCTCGGACAATTTTTTGTATACCTCGGAATTTTTTTATTCATAGGATATATGCATGCGTTGTTATGAGGAATCACAAAGTATTTTCATATACGTCTATTCGTAATATTTTGAGAGAAAAAATGTAAGAGCACGTATAGGGTCCCGTATGCAGGTACCCGCGGATTTTGGTTCCTGATTCTTCCTATCTCTGCCCTGACTCTCCTCTCTTATCAATTCGACAAACGCTATATGCCGGCTCTCAGTGCTTGATTGTGCTGACTTACGATTTTTCTGACATTTCGTATATCGATCGCAAAAAATAAAACGCTTGTACTAATTTTTACGAGCAGCATTTCATTTATACTTTTCACTTTCATATTATTTTCTTTTAATATACAATGGATATTAATTACGTAATTTGTTAAAAATGTATATATAGAGCACAAAAAAAGTACAATCATTTTTGTAAAGAGTATTCTCAATTTTGTTAACATATCTCGTTTATATTAACTTTTTCAACGTGATTTTCAGTGTACCGCGATTACTGAAAAAAATGGCCTGTCGGAAAAATAAATAATTCTCTTCTAAAAAACGAATGTAATGAATTTATGGCAGAATAAATCGTGCCAGAGGTAAAATGCAAGGTTAATCCTGGCCTTCGTTTGTTGACCCTATCGCGAAGTCTGAAAAGACGAGGATAATCGTCATGGGAAGGGAACGTTAAAAAAAAGGACTTCCTCCAGAACGAGACGGCGAGCAAGAAAAACGATAGTCAAGTACATTCGCGTATACATATGCGCGTATTCGCTTTTACTGTACGTATATAGAGAATCGCGAGGATGCGAGAATAAAGTGTGCAGTTCGAGATTTCTCGCGGCTAGTCCGCGACGGAGGACGAGTGTGCATGTGCGCGCGGGGAGGAAATTCTCGCGGTCGTCCCGCGGACACGAGGTAACAGCGTTCCCGTGTTACCGGTCCGTTGCCACGGTTATTTATTCCATGTAAGCTCGCTTCTCAAAGTCTCTGTGGTCTCTCGTACCAATATTTTTGAAAACGAGCTTGTACTTGTCAATTTCCAATTATTTTTATCCATTCTATCGTTATTTATTTTCTAATTCGTCATATTTTCATTTTATGGTAACTATTTTTTATAGTTTCATTTTTCTTTGTGAAATCTTTCATTTTTGATGTTCAAAAGATATTTGTAGAGCTCGAACTCGCAATTTGTCAATTTTGTAACTGCATTTATTGTTTGTAATTAAATTAATCTAATAAAATTTCCGTATTTTTTAATGATACGATGAAATCAAGCTATGTGATCATATCATGATTATAGAGACAATTTTGAATCAAGCAAGTGCTTCAAGCTTCCCACAATTATTTTAATTCATATTTTTTGAGAAACACTTTTTTAAATTCTTCAAATTTCATGAATTTTAATCTATCCTATTAATTTATACTGGACATTATCTGTACTGGAAAAAGTATATAAGCTGCAAATTTGCATTTTATCTCGTGTGCTCCATCCGATTTTTATGAATCTCAAAATTACCATGGCTTGAATAACAATATTTACTTGAGAATACAAGTATTCCGAATTCCATGAATCTTACGATTTCTATAAGATTCAGATTTCATTTGTATCCGTATGGCAAAACCATAAATATTTTTAGAATAATATCAAATAGTCGATTTAGAAAGTACCAACAGAAGTCGAAAATACGGACGAAAAAAGAAAAACGAATTCCTCTCTCTTTCTTTATTCCGATGCCTTCCTTCTACCTCACCTCCCTCCCAAGAAGTATAAAAATGATCAAAATAAGCAAAACACGTCCATGCATAAGGTATATACTCATACAATACGTAAAGGTAGAAGAGAGGACGACGGAGAGAAATAACGAGACGAATAAGATTGGGCTCGCGGGTGGGAGAGACGCGTTAGAGAGAGCGTCCCGGTGGTCGTCTCGCGGATTCTCGCTGCAATTTCTCTCTCTTTCTCTATCCCTTCTTTCTGGTGGCAAGGGCATTTCAGATTCACGAGTATACACGTACACGTATAACGAGATCGTGTATGCGATCACGGCCGCGGGGAGGAGAGTGCCGAGGCAACGAGAGTTTTCGCTCGCATGCGGCGCTCGTACACGCCACGAGACTCCATCTTTGTCCACCGCTGGCGACTTATTTGCGTCGGGCTAAAATGGCGAAAAAGAAGAGGAAAAAACAACGAGAAAAGGGAGAAAGAGAGAGAGAGAGAGAGGATAAAATCATGGGCTTGAGTGCCGAGAAGGAAAGACCGGTCTCTCGTCGAGTTCTTCTTGAGGTCAGAAGCGCGAGAACGCGGGGGGATCGCGATCGCTCCCTCTTTCGCAGGGCTCACGGGGGTTCTCCGGTTTTGCTGCTTTCCTCCTTGCGATACAGTAGGCATCTCCTTCACACGCGCGCATTCATTAGCCTCGCGCGACCGCGAAACGCCGACTGACTCTCTCGACTCGAGGTTACCATACTCCTACCAACCCTCTCTTTCTCTCTTCTTTGGTAGATTTATTTTTTATTATTTTTACACTACCGAAACTTCGATGACCCGTTTTGAGAAAAAAAATACTATGATACAATAATTTTCTTAAAATTCCACGACATATATTTACGTATAATATATAAATGTATACATTTAATAAGGAATCTGGCTCAAAATTTGAAAAAATAAGTAACAGCTGAAATTTTGGTACGTTTTTGAGCTTCTTCTGTCAAAATTATACGTCAAATTATAAACACCGTGATGTTAAGTACTAATTTCAGAACAATTATTTTTCATCTACGAACACAGTCGCTGTACGCTTGCAGTTAATAATTATTTGTTATTATTTTTTTATATAATTAGATTGTTTAATTATTATTAAAAAATATTTAAATATCATATGAAAAAAGAAAAAATAATAGTTATAATTATGTTTTCCAAAAATACACGCCGCCTAAGTGCCCTAAATTGGGAACAATATCGAACCACTTCATCTGAAAATGCACAATTTTCGAAGAAAAAGAAAGAACCCTGTTGTTCTGCTTTCATCAAAAAGTAATATGATTCTTTTGTTTTTTCTAAAATATAAAAAAATTTTAGGTAAATAATAGATCCGTTTTGCATCTAACTCTCCCGCACGCTTATGATTTTAGAACTTTTAGAACTTTTTAGATACCTTTTAGAACCTAACTGTTAATGACTCTAATAAAAAGTTCAGCAAAATTGATAAACGTAAAAGCTATCAAAGTCCTGAACCTTTCTTCTTCATTCATCGCATGAGCTATACTATAAACAAAAAATCACCCTATAAGTAGACAATTAAAGATTTCTTTGAATATAACTTCGAAAAAAATGTATCGTGAAAAAACGGGAAAACCAAAAAGCTGTAGGAAAAAAACCGCATTTTACAGTTTGGAAATTACAAACAAGTGAACAAGATCTATTCCAATATTAGTGCATCAGGTAAATGAAAAAGGGGATCAATATTCTAAATAGTTCGAGATAAATATCTCCGCTGCTTGCTATATTTCAATTTTTTTAACCCAGAATTCTTTTCGCACGAAAAACCATTTCGCATTTCAATTAGTATCTAGAAAAGTAGTTGAAAATCAATTCGTGTACTACAATAATGGAGCTTGTAACAAATACAATCACCTAGAACAAAAAGGAAGCTTTAAAAAAGAAACACGTCACAAAAGTAAATTCAGGTCCGAGTAATATCCTTGAAAAATATCGATAAAAAATGTGTGGTTTTTGAAAAATTTATGTAATTTTAAGTAAAAGCTACAAATGTTCAATTTCTTCGCACAACTAAAATAAGTTTCAGTTGCGTACATTATTCGTCAACATTGCATTATTCGTATAACAAATTGCTCGAAATGGATTAGAAAATAAAGTGGAAATTCTCTGTTGTAAATTGATCTGATAAAATGTACCTTTATAGCGTTCTCGGAAAAAAATGAAAAGTTTACGATTGTTGTAAAATTCATGCAATTTTGACTAAGAGCTACAAAAGCCTCCAAATTATGCACACGGTTAAAGCGTAGAACTGAGCTAATACGCTAAAAAGCACGAAATAATTACTTTGGCTTCCAATAGTTTCAATACTTCCAATAGAGCAAAATGTGATCCAATCACTCCATGGAAGTCATTCAAAACGAAAACACAAGTGAGATTAGTCGCTTCCAGTCAACTTGTACCAAAGCAGCAGAAAAGTTAATTTAAAAAATGGGGACTTTCAGAGTATGCAATGCCATACTCTGGTTTTTACTCTGCCAAAATTTTGCTGTGTCCACAACATGGGTCGATCAATTAACAAATTACATTTCCGACGATTCCGATTATCGGTTGGTTAATATTTTGACCAATATCAGAAGCGGCGGTGAAAGATTGAAGGGCAACACTCTGGAAAAATTCACCATGAACTTGATGAGCCGTATGTTGACTGTGCATACAAACTTCGAAAAGACATCGGATCTTGTGGACCCAGCAACACTCCATGTTACTGAAAATGCGTACGTCATCAGTGCTACGGCAACATTCTTCGTCCTCATTCGCGATTCGGTTTGTAATATTTTTATTTATTTATTATTATAACTATTTGATTTTTTTATCAAGAGTCGCGGTAGAGACTCGAGGCACGTTTTTGCTATAGTTTTGAAATAAAATTTATTTTTATTTAAATTATTGTAGGATTTTTCGAAAATCTGAAAACACACATTTTTTTTTCTCTTTCGATTGAAAAAAAAATCATCCCGCTTACTTTTGTTTAAGGTATCAAACTTTATCATCATTTTATTAATTTCATCGAAATTTTTAGCCCCTAGCTGTAAAACTTTTTCGCATCGGAATTTTTTCGCACACCATCAGACGTGCATGCGTCAAAAATTGAACGTCAAATTCTTTTTCTTTCGGCGATCTTTTCTGTGGTCGATCATTCGCGAATACATGAATGAAATAAAATGAAATTTTTAATCCATATAATAGTGTAGTGACGTCTAAAAATTCAATATTTCGACATATTCTTTGATTTTGCAGCACCATGGTAAATAGAAAGTTAATTTTTTGTTTCAATTTACGAAATTTTTGAAGATTCAGTTTCGATGTTATAATGGTTATATTTTTTCATATTCCTTTTTTTGTTAATGTTAATAAAACGTTCCCAACATATACAATTATCCATAGAAATAAGCCAAAATAATAACAAATTATATATCACTAAAAGGACCAATAAGTTGAAATGGTTCAATTGAAAAAAAATATTTTAATCGTTATAAATGGGAATTAAACGAATCTGTACAAAAAGAAGTCAAATACTCGCAAAAACACCATCAAGATGGTGTAAAAAAAGGAGGCAAGTACAATTTTTCATAGTATTGTGGTAAATAGTAAAGAGATTGTCGTAACAGACTACGATAACAATGAAGAATAAAATTTCTAAACAAAAATACTTGCCGAAGAACATTTAATAATAAACTCGGCAAGTATTTTTTTAGAAATTTTATTTTTCAATATTATCGTACTCTGATTGCAGTTTTATATATTTATAAGTTCTTTCATATTTTTTTTCAATAATTCAAATTATTATTTAGCAGACTTATCATGTTACGACAATCTCTTTACTATTTACCACAATACTATGAAAAAATGTACTTGC
>JAPYYX010001777.1:0-21147 GCA_030522605.1 Cremastinae sp. B BG-2022a
TCTCTTTTATCAATCGATTTGTAAATTTTTCATTTAAAACATATATTTTTTTCAAAATTTTCTTCAGAAAACAATTTTTACTTGTGAACTACCTTAAGGATGTATGCCAAAAATACGTAGTTGTCAAACTTTTTGTAAATTTGAAATCTACGATAGAGTTGATCATCCTGAATCGATTGAAAAAAGGAAAAAGGGCCCTTTCTACATATTTAAATAAGGGAGAAATTTGAAATTAAAGTCCCATTCACTCGCGTGTTACTTCAACAGGAAGTGGGTCAGATTGTAATGATGTGCCAAAATTTTGCACGTTTCAAAGTTAAAAAGCAGCCAAAAAACTTTTTTCCGGTAACTTTATCATATTTGTATGTACTATGTATTTATTGAAAAAAATGTAATGCTGCCGACTTCGTTGTGAAAATATTTGTGCTTAATTTTCACGTGTCAGTATAACGTTCCGGATACCCCGATCTAACCTCATGTGCCCACCATGTTAAACTCGGTAAGAAACAGAGTCAAATATCGTCTTAATTTTATTTTACGTATTAATTAATTATAAATAAAGATAATATCATTTTTTCAAAAATCATAAAAATGACGAAATAATTTATTGCTACTAAGCTTTCAACATCAGAGTCAAGTTGAAAAATGAAATAAATGTTCTGCAGATTTGACCTGGCATACATCCTTGAGGAGGAATTGTAGGTATTTTTAAAATGCTAAGAAAAAGTTTCAATTTTGTGGATTTGTTCGAAAACGGCTAAAAAATCCTTGTGCCAAATTTGAGAATGAGGTTTTAAAGTTACAAACTTTAAAACTCTATAAAATTGTGTCTTATGGAAAATTAATATAAATGTTCTAAACATAAACAAAAAAGGGAAATTTTTTTTATGTTTCTTATTTTTTTTTCTTTTTACTTAATTTTTCCATTTTAATGTTTACACAATGTTAATAGTTAAAATGGTTCAATTAATGGTCGGAAGTTGTTAATTGCTATCGTAGCTAATACACAAAAAATTCAGAACCTTTTTAAAAGACTAGAAAGTAAAAAATTCGGAAAATTTTCGTTCTAACATACTTTTGGCATGGATTGTACCTCCAATTCCTTTTTAAATACTTCTCACAAAAACATAGCAAATTTGTAGAATTTTACCATCATTTGGGATTTCCTACTCAACATCCTTAAATGGAAGAATCGCAAAATTTCAAAATCGAATAACTAAAAAATTAGACGGTAAAACAACTTTTTTTTTTAATCGTTTTGTAAAATTTAACGCAAGACATTTTTTTTCAAAATGTTCGTAAAAAAATAATTTTTGCGATCGAACTACCTCAAAATGTTTGCGTTTGAGAAAATGTCTCCAGAGACGAAATAATTACGGAGAGTGCATCGGAGAGTTTTAGTAAAATCGGTGTTTCAACCACACGACGAATTAGTTAGACAAACTCGAGAGAATAATATAAAAATGAGGGTTAGTTGGTACATTTTATACGTGCCCTTTTATCCACGAAAGATTCGAAATCCGAGATCGATCAGAGTACAAGCTCAGAGCTCTCGTTGTCTCCTATTTTTTTCTCCATTCAATTGAATTTCGATTATTTTTCGAGGACTACAAAGTCATCCGTATGAAAATGTACCAATCGCCTGTCTCGCGGTTTTCGCGATTTGCTTGATTCATAATATATTGATTGATTTTACAACACGAAAACACACACAGACACCAGTGTCGTAGTTTTATCATTTGCCTTAAAATTAGTTAACTCACAGACACACACGAAATATACGAGCCACTGATTAAAATTAATTATTATCTCTTTTTCTTTTCATATTACTTTATATACTTTTTCGCCTCTACGTTTAGATCTCTTCAGAGTTAACTGATAGTGAAATTAGTTTACCAGACGATTAGTTAGTGAGAAAACGTAATAAACGTAGATAAAAATCGCTTTGGTCACGTTTTGAGTCGTACCGAGTGATTTTAAAATTTTAGGCACCTTTAGTCCACAATTTAATTAGGAATTTTCATTTATTCCCATAGATAAGATCGTCGAGATTTACGAATAATTTGAAAAAAAAGAGGATTTTAAAAAATGAGGCATGGTTTTGAGAAAAAATTTGCAATCCTACAAAAATCTCTTTTGATCCAAGAAATGTCCTTTTACGTTTTGATAGATGTGCATGAATCTTTCGGCCCTTCTCTCAATGAGAACGAGACTCTTCCCCTGCAAGAATCCAAAATTTACCTGCATCTTGCGGAATCCCCTAGTTGCACCAAATTTGATATATAATCATAAAAAAAAAATTTTTTTTTCTTTTTTTTTTAACTTAAAATTTTAAAAAAAGTTGCAAGGGGACAATTTGTTTGATCGTACTAATCGTGTTTTTTTCCTTCTCTCGCAGGCTTGGTCCTGAGCGACATTATCGAGAAATATTTCGTCTCACCGACACTGCTAAGAGTCGTGAGAGTCGCGAAGGTCGGACGTGTTTTGCGTCTCGTTAAAGGTGCAAAAGGCATAAGAACTCTATTGTTTGCACTCGCGATGTCGTTACCGGCACTATTCAACATTTGCCTCCTGCTTTTCCTCGTGATGTTCATATTCGCCATATTCGGCATGTCATTCTTCATGCACGTCAAAGACAAGAGCGGTCTCGACGACGTATACAACTTTAAAACGTTTGGTCAGTCGATGATACTGCTATTCCAGGTGAATATGAATTTTCGTGTATTTAGTAAAAAAATTATTTTTTTAAATACAATATAACAAGAGAGTGCATGTGAGGTATTTCATGCCACTTCGATCACCTTTCAATCCTTTTAATTTCACTGAATATTTTTCATTTTTTTTCACTAATGATAATGAAAAAGTAATGTAATTTTTCAAATATTATTGATCTTACTAAATTTGTTAAGGATGTATAGACCTTTTTGAAAAAATCGTAAAAAATAGCTGAAATTTTGGCACATTTTTTGGGAATATGTTGAAAAATTTTCATCGAAATTTGGAAATGATTGACTGAATGTTTCAAACGATATTTAATTCTCAACTCGTTCCAATTTAACGTTGTCTCTGATGGAAAATTCACAAATTTGCTTTTAAAAATTATACAAAACATAAATTTTTTTAAATATTTTTTTTCTATAATTGGCACATAAACAACGTTAACAACCGAGTTGAAACAAATTTATCTAAAATTTTTGTTTTTTTAATTGTTTAAACAATAAATAATTTGAAAATTAATAATAAAACGGTAGCAAAGTATCGAGTATCATTGTAAATTATATAACACAAAATGTCAATTTTCTAACAAAAAAAGGTTTAATTTGAACAATTCCTTATGGAAAATTCACTTTTGTCATGGATTGTACGGCTTATACATCCTTAATTTTTTTGATTTTTCTCTCCATATCGTTAAACGTTAAAAATTATATTTTAGGATCCAAAGAATCAAGGTCTGGTTGGAAGTTGGACCAGACACGATTCTTCGGATCGAAAGGAAAATGCTATCACTTTTTTAAGTCTAGATATACCACATTGAGAGAAGTTTGTACAGCTTACGAGAACTAGTAACTTGTTGGTTGTAATTGCTCTTAATAATGAATATTAAAAAACAAAATAATCTCAAAAGAATTGGAGATACAAAAAAGATTTTTTAAATTTTATGAAGAAAAGTAAATCCCATCATCGTGTCTTTATTATCGGAGTAAAAATGGCCTACCTCAAAAATTTGATGAAAATTGTCAATATTTTTAAATTTGATAAAATTTAATAACAAACAGCTTTTTCTTTACTAAGAACATTATATTTGGTGATTTTAAAACATATTTGAGCAAAAATAAAAATTAATAATAAATTAACATGGAAGATAGAACAACAAAACATTTTATTTGAAATGAAACACATTTAGAAAAAAATTAAAATAAATCGTCAATTAGATATTTGAAACAAGACGACAAAGTTAATAATAAGTAAACAAAGTATGAAAATTTTTTTTTTTTTTTTTTTTTTTTTGAAGGGGTACTTACCCCATCCGTCCGCAAAAAAAATTCTTTTTCTCGTGGGAACTGAAAATTTAATTTCTTCCCTTTAATTTTGATTTAAAAACAAAAAATTCAGCATATTCAAACTTAATATATAATTATAACATATAATATATAATTATAATAAATTATAATATATATATATATAAACTTAATATATGTAGGAATCTTAAAACATTCTTAACTACCCCATTTTGCCACCCCTCCTAGCCTACATGTAAAAACAATGACTGAAATTTGAACGAGATTGAGTTGATAAGGAAAAATAAAATGAATGCATTGATCGACAGATGTCAACCTCGGCTGGCTGGGACGGCGTGCTGGACGGAATAATAAACGAGGAGGATTGCCAGGAGCCGAACAACGAGATCGGTTATCCTGGCAACTGCGGCTCATCGACAATCGGAATTGCATACCTGCTATCGTATCTCGTCATCAGCTTCCTAATCGTCATCAACATGTATATCGCGGTGATATTGGAAAATTATTCACAAGCGACCGAAGATGTGCAGGAGGGATTGACCGATGATGACTACGATATGTATTACGAAATCTGGCAGCAATTCGACCCCGACGGTACCCAATACATCCGATACGACCAGCTGTCCGAGTTCCTGGACGTGCTGGAGCCTCCGTTGCAGATACACAAGCCGAACAAGTACAAGATAGTGTCGATGGATATCCCCATATGTAAGGGCGACCTTATGTTTTGCGTGGATATCCTCGATGCGCTCACAAAGGACTTTTTCGCACGGAAGGGCAATCCGATCGAGGAGACGACGGAGCTCGGCGAGGTCCAGGCGCGACCCGACGAGATCGGTTACCAGCCGGTATCCTCGACCCTCTGGCGACAGAGGGAGGAATACTGCGCCAGGCTGATACAGAACGCCTGGCGCAAGCACAAGCAGCAGAGGCTCGGTGGACCGAGCGAGGAGAGCGACGATCCTGACATGGATCCTCGCGTACGACAGACCGCCGTCCTCGTCGAGAGCGACGGTTACGTTACGAAGAACGGACACCGGGTCGTTATTCACGGCCGTTCGCCGAGCGTAACATCGAGAACGGCCGAGGTCTGATCAGCCGCTAGCCGCGTACTGCCACGCCTGAGATTACCAGTGAGCCATCTTTTGCCCGATCACCCGCCAGGATCCTCACCACCCGAGACGAGCGAGATTATCGTTGCCGCTGCCGCGTCCACAGCCGCCGCTGCCGCTGCCGCCGCTCGTATCGTCTATCCAATCGAGAATCCTGACGAATGATTTATTTATTCATTATCATTCAACCGAACTATATAGAGAAAAACTCTCGTCGAGATTCATTCATACCTCGTTCCATCATTTTTTTCCTAAACATCGAGCCTTAGAACGAGTTTACGCTCCACGCTCTATCACACACGGACCGAGAGCCAGCGCCTCTCTTCGCACACCGGACGACACTCGTCACCCGGAGTCACGCCCACGCCCGAACACCTCCGACGAGACAAACAAAACGGATCGAGTCAACAGAGGAAAGATTGTAAATTCGCACACGCGCGTTTTATTGTACTAATCGACAGCCTTATAGTTTTATAAAAAAAAAATATGAAAAAAAGACATTCAAACGAAACGGAGAAACGATTCAACGTATAACAAGTAATACGATAAAATTCCTCCAACGAGTTGCCTTTTCATTGACTGCACGCGCGATTGATGCATCGTCGTCGTCGTCGTCGTTGCCCGAAAAAAAAAAAACGAGGATCGATCTGTCCTCGTCGATGTGTGTGCATAAAAATTTTTTTTTTTCCAAAAAATCATGCATACACGTCTACGCGATCGGACGAACGAAACAACGTGATTCAGCTCCCCCCGACTCTCGAATTTTCGTTCATCCAATTTTTTTATTCGTTACTTCCCCGCGCTCGTCGCCAACGCGGTACTTCGAATTTTCACGCATGACACCGAGAAGATCGCCCTGAGGCTCAACGACGAGGGACGCGACGAGAGAGAGAGATTTTTGCCACCGATCGAGCTTTTTTCTCATCCCCGAGGACCGGAGATGGAATCGCGATCCGAGGAGACGATGTGCGCGTGTGGAAAAACGTCTCCACTGGCCAATTAATTATAAATATTTAAAAATAAGACTACCGGATGATCAAGGACGAGAGGATCAAAGTGGAAGATCGCGTTCGTCGTCGTCGTCGTCGTTTTTTTTTCTCCTCAACGTCATCGTCAGGAGGAAGAGATTCACGGAGCTACTCGCGGGCGCCCCGTAACGGACGTCCACGAGTAAATTCCCGAGAGAAAACGCTGCTGAGAATATGCAACGGACAGTGGTGAATCGGCTCCCGGGTCGTTTTTCCCCAAACAAAAATCACACGAGACTCCGGCAGTCGACGGAGCCACTGTTCGGTCGCGAGTGACGAAGGAATCAAAAAAACAATCCGCAGTACCGTCCGAGGATCTTATTGAAAAATGGAGCGGAGAGGAAAAAATTTTGACAGACGACGAAGCGTGGTACGCGGCTGGCAAGCTCGATCGCTCCAACGAGGAACATCCGCGGGGTGAAAAAATTCGCTCTCACCCCCCAGGTGGCAACGAGTTCGTTTCCGTTTCTACCGGAGAAAGAGGATCGAATTCGAGGACAGAGAGAGTCAAGTTACTCGGTTCTGGATCGTGGGTGAAAAATTCTCAAGCTGACTTCCCCGAAGAGCAAGAAAAATAAAAATCAGCAAAAAACGTCATCCAAAAGTGCATTCAGGAAGAACTCACGAGGAAAACATCCGAAGGATCGTCGAGGAGACAAGAATCAGCGATCACCATCCGAGCAACGGAGGACTCATCTTTCTCCTCGCGTTGCGACCAATCCCACCCTCGGTTGACCTCAGTTTTTTTTTTATCAAAAAAAAAACAACAACAAGTACACACTGCATATATATTTGTTATGAATAAATATGTACGATGAGATCGACGATGATTGTTCTCAGCCCCCCCCCCCCCAACCCCAAATTTCTTTTGCGCCATCTCCGATAGCGATGACTCAGGACGAGCCTCGGCGCCTCTCGCCTTGGCGCAAGGGGCGAGACTCGGCGCCGGGCTCGCGAAAGAAAACGAAAAAAATCAAGGTTAGACGCGGCGTATGCGACAAAATTATAAAGAAAAAAACGAAGACAATTACTCAATACCGAGGAATACGATGCGCGTGTAAGAGAGGAAGAAAAAAGAGAGAAATAATAATTGTAACGATATTCATAATAATTACATGTACATATGCAAACAAACATATGTATATATAATTATCATACATGTATGTATATAGATATGTGTTTGTGTGGGTGTGTGTGTGTGTGCATATGTATATAAATATGTATTTATATATGTATGTATGGTATGTATGTGTATATGTACGTACGCATATGTACATATACACACGCATTTGCGAAAAAAAGAGAAATATATAAATTTCGCCGCGATCGCTTCCATCGTGCTGCAAAAAAATTCATGCGAAATGTACCGGGTGTGTTTTAATCGCGAAATGGCTCCGTACGGATTTTATAGATTAAGGGATAATCGTTGGAGTGTGTCCAGCCAATGCGAGACCCTATATATATGTATATACATGTATACATGTGTACATGTGCGTATATACATATATGTATAATGTATATGAATACAAAGAAATAACGATTTGAAAATGAGGTAGTTGTCGAGCCAACGTTCGACGAGAGGTCAGGAGCGGGATTTCAGAGGAAAAATACACGAATCTGATGATAAGTTAAAAGCGGAGAGTCACAGCTGTGAATTAAAGATGATAGAAAAATTTGATTGACAGAGAAGAGACTAAGAATCCTCACCCGTAGATCGAGAGAGGTGATATATATATATATATGCATATACATATATGCGTATTTATTAAAAAAACAAAAAAGTAATTATTTATATATATATGGGTATATAAATATACCAAAGATTTTCATCCGAGAACCTTTTTCTACGTTGTCTCATTGATCATCATTTGAATAATTATTTATCAATGATCGTAGCGGCATGTCCGGTGACGCCGTTGTCCTTATTGATTTATATGTATAAATATATATGTATGTACGAAGCGTTGAATAATTTTTTTTTAAATTTAATTATCGAAATTGGCATTCAATTGTGGGTGACGAGCGTCGCGGTAGAGTAGAGAGAGGAGCCCCGAAAATCTGTGGGATATTCTCGGACGGTCGAGGAAGAAATTTTTATTGGAGGAATAGGTAAAGGACTCAGTTATTGAACAGAATTGTGAAATTTTTATTATGAAATTTTTTTTAATTTAATCAAAAATTCAAATTAATTTAAAAATATAAATTTTATGGGATTTGGTGAGGTTGCTTCAGTATCGAAAATGAAAAGAGCCAATTTTTTTCAGATTTTTCTTCTGCTTGGTTCTCGAGTGATTCAACTCTGAAGTTTGGATAATGATGAATACCTTGGGAACTAGTAAATAAAAAAAATGTAGAAAGATTTGTATCTTTATATTTAATGCTGGAGAACGTAATCACAAATTTTTAGTAAATTCTCTCGAACTTGTGTTGAAATGAAATTTTAATAGTTTTCTTTGTAAAATATTTCATTAAAAAATAAAAATACCCAGCGTGCAGAAAATTATGTTGAGCACTGCGAATGGTACGTCCGCAATATCGGGCGAGCCTATAACGAAGGTTGAATATTTATTGAGAAATTACTAATGCGGATCAACATTTTGTTTTAAAATTATGGGTATTAAGGTAGTTCTATGGTTTTTTTTATTTCCTAGAATTTTATTGAAAATTTGCACAAGCCTTGTTTGATATGACCTGCATACGTGCACCAAATTTTAAATGGCTTCACCAAGTGGATATTGAGATATTTGTTGTTAAAAATCACACTTTTAGTTTTTTCTCATAAGAGCACGTGTTAAATATTGCAATTTTCAGTCCTAAATATCTTGACTTCTAGATAATGAAACATCTTGAAATTTTGCATATCTATTTTTGGTACTTCGAAGAAGTTTCTTTTATTTTAAAAAAAAAAATTTACTATATTTTTTTCTTGATTTTCATATGTACGTAGTAATTCAAGGACATATTGAATTACTTTCATTTTCGAGTATGTTGAATAAATTTGAAAAAAAATTTCTTAATGAATATGAACTTAAAAACCGCATGGTTCACGCGTTACTCGAGACTCAAAGCTGCATCTAAACGTGTAAAGGCAAAAATTTTATCAAGTGAGATTATTTTCAAGATAATTCGTTAAAAATTGGTCTTCATGTTCTTTGACATTATATTAAGGATGTATAGACCCGTTTTAAAAAATCATAAAAAATTGCTGAAATTTTGACACGTTATTTGTGAATATGTTTAAAAATTCTTTTCGAAATTTGGAAAAGATTGACTGAATGCTTCAAAAGTTATTTAATTCTCAAGTCGTTCCAATTTCACGTTTTCTATAATGGAAAATTCATAAATTTGCTTCAAAAAATTATTCAAAGCATAAGTTTTTGTTCATATTTTTTTTTCTACAATTGGCACATACAAACAATGTTGAAAACCGAGTTTAAACAATTTTGTCTTAAACTTTTGTTTTTTAATTGTTTAAGCAATAAATAATATGAAAATTGTTAATGAAATGTTAGCAAACTATCGAGTATCATGTTAAATAACAATAATACAAAATTTCAATTTGCTAACAAAGAAACAAAGCTTAAATTTTAACAATTCATTATGGACAATGCACTTCTGTAGGGGATTGTACGGCCTATACATCCTTTAACAATGATAAACAAAATTCGTAAAAGCTTCATCGTATAGAAATCGAGATATTAATTGGACAAAATCACACCTTTCAAGGTAGTTATCACACCTCACTGCAGTACAGTAAAAGTTTTTCCACGTGTTAGTCTAAAGTAAAGACCATAAAAAAAATTTCTTAAGAATTTGTTGAAATTTTGCATAATTATTTTTTAATAATATGTATTTAAAATTTGAGTGCGTTCAATCGTGTAGAAATGAAGATATTTATTGCTAAAAATTTCAGTTTTCAACGTGGGCTCTTATGGGACATTACGAAAAATTGCAACTATCAATAATAAATATTTCCCTTTCTACACGGTAGAATGTGAAATATAAAAATTTTACACGCACTTTTCGATATAACATTAAAAAACATTTGTACAAAACTTCAACAAATCGTATAGAAATCAACTTAGACGCACCGCAAAAAAGTTCCGATTTTCAAAAATAAATATCTCATACCTCCAGCCAGTAAAATCTCATTGAAATTTGAGAACAATTCCTGAATTACATTTGCTGCAAGCAAAAAATTTCCTCTACAAAAATTACGAAAACATGAAAAATAATTTTCTCACGAGAAAATTTTCTTGCAAATAAAAAATACGTCACATTCCAATTGTCAAAAATTCCACACACTTAATATATTTTTAAAAAAAATTCATTCAGAAAACGAGTAAATAATAAAATAACACGTATTCGATAACTGGATATCCTGTTGAAAAATTGGGTCCTTTAAATTTTGAAAAAATTTGTACGCTTCAGCGAAAAATGAGGGCATCTCGAGTTTACCTAAATGAGTTTTACATACGTACATATATATACATATACAATAAATATGCGTAGGATGAGCGCGCGCTCTCGTGCGTGAGTGTACGTGTGTACGTGTGTGCGCGTGTGTATGTATGTATGTATATATGTATATATCGAGCTTGAACGCTGGCGACAGGAAAAGTCCCTCGGAGTTACCAAGTGCACTGTGCGACGAAAAAAAAAAAAAAAAAAATATGAAAAAAAATGTTTAAAAATGTGCGCTCGCCGAGGAACCGTTGGAACGCGCATTTCTATACACGTCGAACGAACAATGTTTGTCACAGAATGATTTTTTCATCAAATAATATAACGAGGATGAGAGGGAGTGCGGCGCAAGCGAAAATGTTGCAACAGCCTACTCGCAATTTTTGGCTCTTTATAATTGCACACGATTGCGTAAATGAAATTTCTACCCCGACGAAGAGACAAGTTCATAAAAATTAACAATAAGACGCGAAGCTCTGTTTTTTTTATTATATTTTGAGACTTCGATTGTTTGTCGTCTCATTTTTTTTTTTTATTGGTGACGTGCACGGAACGATACGGAGAGATTTTTTTTTTCGGTTATTTTTCGATCAATTTTTTTTTTAAATTATTAAAATTTAATCGATCGAATTTTCGTCGACTCGACGATGTCGCGGCAACTTCCCCGACCTCGACGTCGCGCTTTCGGCAACTCGCGATCGGTGATTCCATAATTTTCGTCCGGTTTTTCATATTGTCGAGAAAATCGCGTTGATCGATCGTAAATGTCACTTCCCCGCGGATTATGTCATCGTTCCGCGACATTTTCGGGATTAACGGATAAATATCGTCGAATCGAAAAATCGCCTGAAGAAAATAAAAAGAATTTTTCGATTTGCAAAAAATATTTGTTTCTTTTCCTCCCACATTTTTTTTTTTCGAGTCGCGAACGAGACTTTGGAATGCCTTGAAATGTTCAAATATCACTGAAATCCTTTCGGTGAAAAATCACGCTCGGTATATTACAAATTTTCTTGGCTAATTTTATTTTTGTAAATTTTACTTGATCGTTGTCAATCGTATCGAAATTAACCGAAAGATCGATACAAAGCTTAAAAAAAAACAGATCACCTCGAACTGACTTGCTGAGAAAATTCACGAACGCACATATAAAACACAAAAACGAAACGAATGAAGAAAAGAGAGAGAGAGAGAAAAAGAGTGTGAGAGAGAGAGAACGACCCCCAAACGAATCCTTGAAAATGCATATTTTAATTATCGAAAAAAAAATATAATTATAATCTTATCGATAATAATAATAATGATAATGATAATAATAATAATAATAACTTCGCGGAAACGCAAATAACGCGAAAGTAAGATTTCCAATTCCCCAAAAATATCACGAGGATAAAAAATATTTTTCTATTCAACGTGCAAATTCGCGTTTTTCGAGAAGGAACCCTCAAATCCTGCTGTATAATATTATCATTTTTCCGCAGCAAAACTGAAAGGGACGAAGAGTTTAATTCCTCATTTGACAAAATTTTCCAAACCGTGCGTCGCAATATTTTATTTATTTAAAAAAAAATTTTTTTCTTCAAATTTTAACGTTGCGTTGATTCATTGATTGTTACTGTTATAACAATTTTAATCATCATTGTTGAATTAGATTTTGTTGGAAAACTCTTGAAATCCGTACCTCGTGTTCAAAAATTTCAAAGTTTAGGAGGGAAAAATTTGTAATCGTTTTATGAAGTCCGTACGGAGAGTATTTTGTCTCGACAAGGGAACGAAGGAAAAGAAAAATAATAATAATAGGATAATTACGTAAAGAGAGGCCGAATCCACGCGGGAGTTTATGAAATCTCGTTTTAATGAAAAAAATGTGCACTATAGAAAATGCAATTTAAAATACACGCGCACACGTACACATACACGCATACAAACACAAAAAAAAACAAATCGCGAAATTCGAAAGGGGCCTCGGGCGTAAGAAATTCTTTTTCTCATCGAATTACGTTCTCGCGATTTCAAAGTCGAAATTAAATTTTTATTCGACGCGTTCGTAATTTTTATTCTATTAGAAAAAAAATAAACGCGAGATTCATAGTAGACGCTCCAAAAATATTTACGCTATTTATTATTTATTTATCATTGTTATTATTTAATTGTGCATTGAGGCCCTTTTTGACGAGCGTGAAAGCATGTACGATGAGCGAGAAAAGGGTAAAAAGTGAAAACAGCGAAAAACAAATGTCATTACGCGTATTAATTACCAATATTAATCGCAATTGCGCTTTGATATGTAAAAAAGGAGACGAGAAAAAGAAAAAAAAAATTACAAAGAATTAATAAGGGTGAACGCCATTTTATTTTCTATTTTTCACGAAGCTAATTAATATTTGCAAGTAATTCGATAAGAACGGAGATCGTTTGTACACGATAGAATTTTTCGATATTGTAATATCATCGTGTGCGTGGAAATGAGAACTAAAAAGAAAGAAAATGCTAAGAGCAGTGTATGATTCGAGGTGGGAAGCAATAAGAAAAAAAAAATAAGTAAATAAAAATTTGAAAAAAGCGAATCGTAATTGGAGAAACGAATGAAACAAGAACAAAAAAAGAATAATCATCTCTCTCGAGTTTCCACTATCGAAGGGTCGGAGGAGAAAAAAAACGAGCCCATTGTATTGTCACGTGTGTATTCGAAGTGCAAAAATGTTCACATCATAAATCGACAAATGCAATAGAGAAAGATATATCATACAAGAAGAGGGGAGAGCTAAATCGTATTATTGTAAAAATTTAAAAAAAGAACCGAAGAAAATAATAATATTATTAAATAATAATGATAATGATAATGATAATGATAATTGAAAAAAAAACTGAGAAGAAAAAAAAGCCATTTTCGAATTCAAATCTCGTGGATAATACGTTTCGTCGGTGTATGATCGAAATAAAAATGTGATTTTTTGAAGGCTTTAAGTGTGCGTGAAAATTCGAAGGGACGAATTTTTTTTCAAAAAAAAAAAGGAACGAAAAGAAAAATACTACAAATAAAAAAATGTGTTTTTTTCAACACTTGAACGATTAAATCGAAAAATTGTACGTTCGAGGACGCAGGCGGGAGAATTTTCTTTGAGACAATGTAAGAGGGTGAAAAAATGGCGTCGAATCGTTCAAGTTTCTTTCGAAAGATTCTAACTTCCCCCTCCGCGTTTTTCTTAATCTTTCGCGAGTCGAAGTAATATGTGGACTCGAAAACACGAATGTACCAAGCTGCCGAACGATTCGAAACGTTTTTTCCCCCTGCCCGAGGTCGAGTCCGAAAAAACAAAAGAAATCGAGAACAAAACAAAAAGGAGATCGTCACTTGAATTTTGTTTTCACCTTCTGACGGAGTCTGGATGAGGTTAGGCTGCGAACAATTAATGCCTTGGGTGTACCAATTGAACGCTATTTTATCGACAATTTATAGCATCATCTATTCTAATGATAAAGCGCGATTCGTTTGTACATGTATGCATTTACTTTCGTCTTCTTCTTCTTTTTTTTTTTTATTCGATGGAACGCAATCTGTGAAGCTTTTTCATTCTTCATGTTTATGAAGGACGGAAACAAGAGAAAGGAAGACAAAGAAAATATAAATAAAATGAGTATATAAAAACCAAAAAAGAATAATCAGTAATAATGAAAATGGTGAGAGTATGTAAATATACTAAATAGAAATCCGCTTTTTTATACAGGGTGTCCCGTAAGTGAGGATTTGCGAGGAAAATAACAGATCGACGACGAAAATTGAGTGTAAACGTCCTCAAGACGCACGATATACGAAAAAACTGTAAAGAGACGAGATATCGGTGTCACGTGACTCGAGGACTCTCGATTGGTTCGCGTGTGACGTTCGTCATTTCACACTCGTCCGATCACCAAAGTATCCTCCAACGATTAACCATGAAATTTTTACAAAAATTTTCATTTTCAAATTTAACCTCGTACTTCGAGACACCCTGTACATATAATTCATCCTTTAACGAGATAAGAAATTTGTAAATTTGCCTCTTTAATTTGGAGATCGCTGTAATATTATGGCTACTAAATGGGCTCTTTATATTTATTTGCCAATGAATCGCTGAGCGAATCATAAGATACGTACACACATTCACACAAATAATACAGACACACACACATACACTTCTCCGTTGAAGCCACTGCCTTTTCTTTACTCCTTTTTGCCCCTAACTTCATCCTTCAACCGCGTATTGTAATATAAAAATTCTTTCACGCATGACAAATTGTCATTTTCGATGATACCAAAGTGAAAACCCGTGGAGAAATATCACAATAATTGTAAACAAGGCAAAAAATAATCAACAATTTTTTTTTCTTGATTTAGACTTTTTGGCTCATATGTTTGTGTCTAACGTTTGAAGAATAATTACGAGAAATTCTGAAATAAAAAAAAAGGACCATCCAATCGCTAAGAAAAAGTCGAGATCCCTCTATTACGTTTGTAAGCAAAGAAAAAAAATTGTTATCTTTGCTCACGTGTTCGTTTTGCTCAACGAATTAACGACCCAAAAACACGTGCGCGCGCAAAACACACCAACACACACAAACACACGGACACAGGTACAGAAACACACTCCCACCCCGTCACACGTACACAAACTAAAGTCTTTTATTGCAAAACCATCAGCATATGTAAGATAATAAAACGATAGAAAAAAAAAGAAAAAAAAATGGATAAATAAATAACACGAGGCTATTGTAAAGTACGAAGCTGAAGAGCCTGTCGGCCAGTAATTAACGAGCAACTGCCATGGGTCAAACTAGGTAGATGAGCTAAGAATCCAATTTTCAACAACCTAGCTATGGAAAAAATTTAAAAAAAGCGAGAAAACGACAAAAAAAAATCTTAAATAAAATAAAAGAAAAGAAAACGACACATTATTATAAAAGTACTGTCCATATATATTATATACACATTCTGTTACACTTAATACGAAGCATGAATAACGAAAGAGCGAGATATATACAAATAAAAAAAAATTTGAATCCGCGTAATTTGTGCGAATGGGAACAACTGAGAGGAGAACGAGTTGGGTGTACAGTAGACGGCGAGGAGTAAAAAAAAACGAGAGAAAGTTTGAGAGATTCAGATAACAGCCATAGAGAAGAAAAAAAATACCCGAGAATACTAAACAAGCTTAGGTAGATCGCGAAAATGTTGAGAGCAAGCGAGAGAGAAAGAACAAAATTTGGGGCTCCTCTGTTGAATGAAAATCTTCATTAAACTCTAAATATACAGAATATGAGTTATTTGCACAATATTATAAATAATTACTATGTTTACTACGATTACTGAATTAAAGAGCAAATAATGCAAAGATTTAAGGTAAACAAAAAAATGAAAACAAAAACCACAAGAAAAAAGTGAAAAACTGTTGTTGAATAATTAATACAAAGAAAAATGAAAACGACGAAACGAGCAAAAACAATAAATGATTTTAGCAAAAGATTGATATCGGATCAAAAACGCATTGATTTATTGTTATTTATTAGTTTTAAAATCCTTATTGTATTATTAAATTATTATTATTATTATTATCATTGTCAATATTAGTTACTGTATAATTATATTCAATTAATAATAATGTATAATTCCTATGATAATAGTTACGAGATTAACAAGTTGTTACCGCTTTGTTATACACAATATAATTAATATAATAAGATTATAAAAAAGTAAAAAGCCAATGCATTGTTGATTGGTCCTTTATTTAGAATAAATGGAGGATAAAGGAAGTAAAAAGAGAGTGAGAATTAGAAACAGGGAGGAGCGAGAAAGAATCGAAGCAACAAGTAATCGTTAGGAGTATGATATTTAATAAAGTCTCTACTCATATGTTTTACGATTTCGCTACAAATCTCCTTGATTTGTTTTTCTAATCTATTATTCAAAATTCGGTTTGTTGGTCTGCGTCGCCGAGCGAATATACACATTTTACAAAAATATTTTCAATAAATGAAAAAGTTTAACATTCTGTCGTTGGTCGTCTTTGTCGTGCATCCCCGTCTTGTAAAATTTCGAGTTTCTCACTTTCTACATCATCCCGATTCATGTTTCAATCGTTATCGCAAACCCAAATGGATGAAAATAATTTTCAGGATCATCTTTTGCAAAAACTAAACGTACTCGAGAAATATTTTATTTTATTGTTTATTTAAAAAAAAAAGAAATATGTTGGGAGTCACAGATATTGAGGGATAAACCTGACTTTTTGTAGAAATCTTCATTATCGAGTTTGGACAGCAGCCTCCTTTCTCGCTGCATCCTGCAATAGTTGTGTGTCTACCTCATCACCAGGTAATTGTACGTATCTTACTACTGATCCTCTGATGAAACAATTTTTTACAGAAAGCTGTAATATCATGAAAATTAAAATATTTAATTATTTATGATTCTTTATGTCGGTTGGTAAAAATGTTTGCTAATAATCTTTTACCATGTGTGGATATTTGTCCGGGTCGGTCACACTGATGTCCGTTAATTTTATATTAAGATACTGATCTACAGAATGAAGTGTCCCACATATACTGCAAGAAGATTGACAAAAAATTAAAAAATTAATTACTGATAAAAATTATATTAAAAAATAATAGAAAAATTTGGTATACCTGAGGTCGTTCTTCAATTCCACCACTACGTCTTTCCCAATCAAAGATTTGAAAAACGAGTAAAATAACTGCAATGCAATAAAAAGAATGAACATCATATTCTGTTAATTTACCTAATTACTTATGTGGACTAGTTACAGGAAAAATCTAGCTTATTCATTTATTACAAAAAAAATATTTTACACTTTGTTATGACTTATAAAATTGTAAAGCTTCCAATTTCGAGTTTATTTTTTTTGTATCAATATTTTATTAAGTACGTCGACAAACAATTTTTTTCTATTTATACAGGTAAGTGAAGTACTGTGAATTAAAATTTTTACTGTATGAAACTCTGAATACAAGATTTTCCAATGTTTTGAATATGTACGTCGATTCAAAACTAGGAAATTTAAAATTTGAGGTTATACCCGCCGGTGTCATTATTTTCTCCATTAATCAAAGTTTCTTACCATTTTTGTGAGCACTTGTATTCTTCTCTACAATACAATGTTATTCCATTTATTATTCAATAAATGTAGCAATAATTCTTTTTGAAACTTTTGAACTTCATTCACTAATATATGCGTTTATCGGCGTTCATACGACTTCTACGAAGTTAACTGAGAAACACAATTTTTTTTCTCAAGTTATCCAAACTGTTCAGTTACATAACCGGTCATTTGACCTCGTTTAGTTTAACCCGAAAATGTTGTCCATTAAAAAATTAAAATTAAATTACGTGGACTTTAATTATGATATTTATGTTTAAAATGAACGTTCTAATCAAGATCGTTGAATGTCATTTATCGATAAACGTTTTTCAGGTCCATATTTCATTTCTTTTGTACACATTATTTCTAACAAGTTGGCAATACTTAATCGGTTATTTGAAGAAGTATGTACATGCATGTAACATACATATGTAGACTTTGTACCATTCGTTCAAAACGCACGTGCATAGATCGGGTGTGAGAGCGAGTGGAAAGAAAGGAGAGGAATGGAATGAGCACGAGAGAGACGGAGAACGTTAAGCAGGGCGACGGAGCGAGAAACGAGCGTAGAACGAACGGAGCAGTCGCCCTGAGACGATCGGTCGACGAGAAAATAGCGGCGCCGAGAGACCCGGAGTGAGATACAGAGACGAATTGTTTTTTTCTTTTTTTTACGCACCGATGTGTTGAAGCACCGTAACAAAAGTGAAAATTACGAAATAACATAGAGAGACGAGAATTCGCGTACTCCTTTGTAATATAGAGAAAACGTGTTTCAAAGAGTACAGAGGCGGAGACGTGAAGGAGGACGGGAAAAAAAAACGGAGACAGTACGCGAGAAAAGATAAGCGGAGAATAAGACACAGAGGAATCGAGTAAAAGAAGAAAGCGAGAGGGATTGCCGTCGATAGTTACAGAGAGACGAAAAGAATAGAACGTTTTTTCCTCTATCTCGTGTCTGCGCGCGCTGTACCCTCCCCGTTATCACGCTAAACTCGTGCTCTCGCAGTGTTGAACGAGAATTCGTCTATTTTTTCTCAACGCGGTGAATTAAAAGTTGAACGTACGGGCAGAGGATTTTCCCGAGTTTCGGAAAAGCATGGCTCTGGGTTCTCAGGTGGATGCGAACGGGGACGAAGCAGGCGCTATGAAAATCCCGCTGGTCAACGGGAGCGCGAGCAAGGAAGAGGGTGCCGGCAACACTACTCGTGAGTACAATAAAAACACGTTACGATCATTTGGGAATTGAGAATCTTATCGAAAATTGTCGTAGAGGAAAAATCATATTTTTCCTTCTTTTCGCGATCAACGCTGCTCCGGATTGAGATAATAATACGGGAATAGTTTGTGTGTTTAGAAAAGATGTACTGGTAATCGCCGGTTGTGCGGTGCGCGGAAAAACGTTACGTAATATCGTCGACAAATCGTCGCGAACGCCGTTGTCTTCGATGTATTCTCTCTCTTTCTCTCCCTCACGCTTAACCGTTCTCCGATCATTTTTCGGAAACGGATTTCGACCTCGATCGACCCTTTCGACCGTCGTTTTCAAATCGAATGATTATTTGCATTTTCATCATTGAGAAAAATGCGTCGATTGTTGCGTTATGTAAGCAAGAGAACAGACGAAAAATCTCGTGTCTCGCGGTTCAGGCGCCGGAACCGGAGCCACATCCTCTCCGTCTCTCTTCATCCTACGTTCTTTCTCTCTTCTCTCGTGTTTTCTGTGCGAGAGAGGGAATAGTCATGTGAGCTGCGTATACCTAGCAGAAGATTTTGCCTCCTCGAAGCAGACGAATTTTTCTCCCGTTCGACGGCGAAACACATGGGGGGCAGCTTTCGTTCCTTTTGCGCCGCTCGCAGCGCCTCTCGCGGCGGCGAGGCCAACTCGAGCTCGCATCTCCGTCTTTCTCAGTACAGTGTACGGTAAAAATGTGCTCGCGAGAAAGAGAGCGAACCTCGCAACGTGTAGGTTAGGTTAAAAAACATTTTTCTCCTTTTGTACATTTTTTCAAAATCCCAACATGCATAAATGGATCTGCTTTTTCGTTAATATTGATTTTTTGAATTAGTTCGACATGTTGTTTCAACTCTATCTCGGATCGCTTCGATGAACGATAAAATTGCATCATCCCCCGTTCGCCTTCGGTCTCTCACCCGTCTTTTTGTTTTCTGTCTCCTTTCTTCTTCTCGTTTTTTTCTTCAACTGTAAAGATAATAGAGCATCGCGTTGCTCAACGAGCTGTCGTTCTCGATTCGCATACACAATTCGCTCAGCTCTTAGCAACTAAAATTTTCCGATATCTCGCTATCGGACAAGCGGCACGCATTATTCACTCCGAGCGTCGAACTCGAGGACTGTTCATTATTCAATACTATAGCACCTCCATTTCTCGACGTTTAAAAAATTTGACCTGGGTCTTGACTCTGTTAGAAATAAAATACATGTACTGCAATCTTTTACTCGACATTTTGAGTGCGCGCGAAAATTGTTAATACCTGTATAATTGTAATGCTTACACACAGCTCGATTCTTCAACTTTAAAGTTTATTATTTCGGAAACTGTTGCAATGCTGCCGAAATCACTTTGCAGAATGGCTTTGTTTATGAAAAAGAACGTGTATGCAAAATTTCAGTAAATTTTGGCATAACCGGTTTTCGAAAGTTTATCCGCTATTTGAATTTGAAATAATTTTGAATTTTTTTTTTGTTTTTTGAGAGAAACACGTTCGGGATTTTTTTGGAGTCAACATTTCTTTTTTTCATCCGCTTGAATAATAATGCAGCTGATGATAGAATTTATATGTTTCAGAAATTTTAAGGTACTTTTGCTGACCTTCCAATATGAAGTACTGTTCAGAGCATTTTTCTTTTGAAAAAAAGACTAGTTTAACTATGATTAAACTGGGCAGTACATACGAACAAAAAATTGTAATTTGATCATGATAAAAAATGTTGTTCCCCTTGAATTTTGGAGTCAGACCTCTTCAAGTTTTAGAACAGTTGTCACTGTCGGTCGGAGAAAATGTGGGAAAGTGGAACCCTAGATTTTCTGCAGCTTATTGACATTGTTCACATGCTGCACATTTGTCGTCCCATTGCGATCGTTTTCCACCACATGTTAAATTTTGTGAAAATTTTCAAATTCTGGAAAAAAACTGATTTTGGTAATTTTATTGAACTTTTAGAGTTTTTAGAATACACTCAAAAAATTTTGAACAAATTCATGGTAATATGCTGTAAATCTTCAACTTAAGGGCAATGGAAACCACGTGACTACCCAGATTTCGAAAATTACGGATTTATCAATTAATAAATGAATTGTCATAAAAAATTGGACCGTATCGCCATTCTTTGGGTCGAAAAGAATGTATCACCGCTTTTGTGAGC
>JAPYYX010001778.1:0-21118 GCA_030522605.1 Cremastinae sp. B BG-2022a
AACATAGTTAAAAATATACCTTTCACTATGGAGCAAAAGGCAGAGCGAAACCTGCAGTCGTTTTCCCAAAAAAAATTCACAAAAACTTGACTTTTTTTTCGGCCGACGACTAGATGTAACCCCTTAAATTATAAATAATATGAAAATAGTTAATAAAACTTTAACAAATTGCCGAGTATCATTGTGAATAATATGATACAAAATTGTAAAATTCCCATGAGGGCAAAAGAGAAAAAGCTAATCAGATTCATATTTTTTTCTAAAATTCTAAATATTTTGGCAAAAACACGAGCTGTATGTTATTCTCTATTGAAAAAAGAGCAACATGTAATAGTTGTTTCCTTTAAAGAACGTATTTTTCCAGAAAAAACTTGTAGTAGGATGTTTAGTCATCAGCATTGCCTTAATTGCAGAATTACGTAAATATTTTGTTTTTGTCAACTGCAAAATTCATGTTTGACTTGATTTTTTTCAGTGGAAGAATTGGTATCCCTCATCGACAATGTCACTGTACATCTGACAAATGGTCTTCACGACGAATCATTGCAAATGAATATAATTACCATGTGCAATACGTTGAAGCCACATGCTCTACAAGTGGAAGCAATTTACAAAGGTAGTTTTGAGTATCATTATTTTTTCCTCTTTAAAGAAAACACAACATTTGACATCTTTTTAAAAACTTTTTATCATCTTCTGTATTCATCTTTATTGATACTATTTTAACATTTTCTTCAGACCAACTTGATAGAGCTTTCGTAGCGATGAGAAATGGAAGCCAAGATGACAGGCTTGATCTGACGACGAGGGTGCACTTGTTGGAACTGATAGAACTGAGAGCTAAACAATGGCGTCACAATGACTCAATGAATAATTATTATTCTCAAAAATTATCCATGCTCGAAAACGTATGTTATACCACATAATAAAACTCTCATAAAATTTGGTGATAATGTTCTTAGATATCAAATAATTAAGGATGTATAGGCCGTACAATCTCTGACAAAAGTGGCTTTTCCATAAATAATTGTTAAAATTTAACCTTTTTTCCTGTGTTGAAAAATTGAAATTTTGTATTATGTTATTTACAATGATACTCGATAGTTTGCCAACGTTTTTTTGACAATTTTCATATTATTTATTGTTTAAACAATTATGAAACAAAAGTCTTAGACCAACTTATTTAAACTCTGTTTTTAACATTCTTTGTATGTGAATTGTAGAAAAAATGGGAACAAAAACTTATGTTGTGAATAATTTTTAAAAGCAAATTTGTGAATTTTCCATCAGGGACAACGTTAAATTGAAACGATTTGAGAATTAAATATCTTTTGAACCATTTAGTCGATCATTTCCAAATTTGGAAGAGAATTCTTATACATATTCACAAATAATGTGTCAAAATTTCAGCAATTTTTAATGATTTTTTAAAAAGGGTCTATACATCTTGAAATACTCATTTTAGAAAGTTTTTTATCCTTATCGTTTTTGAGTTATTGAAAAATAAACTGTATCCTTATCAACAGATATTTAGCTATGTGTCTAAAAAAGTATTTTCATTGAAATTTTCAGCAAGCTGATTCAATGATCGACTCGGGAACGACGTCGCTCTCTTCGACGTCTACGATGGGATTGTCGTCTCCTCAGTCACCGCCGATCCTCGCTGTTGGCGAAGTCATAAAAAATAGTGGAAAATTCGCCAAACCGACACGAATTCCTGGCAAGAATTATTGCAAGGATGAAGTTGTGATTCGAAACAGCGATTCTGGCAAAGGTGAGGCATCGAATTTTGTCCATTCTGTCACGGACCATAGGGCACCTTTTTAATTTCTTGAAAAAAAAATTATATATATTTTCGTGGCGAGTCGTCCGACTCGACATAAAAAATTCGTAGCTCGAAGACGTCCCGATATCTGTTAATTCGAAAAGTATCTTTTTTTTTCTTCTCTCGTTTCCGTATTCTTAAAATTGTTTGCACGATAAAACAGTGATGGGAATAAAGGGGAGACGGGTTCACATGATCGAAGAGCTCAGCGAGACGATCATCTCCTTCCAGCGAGGTAAAAAAGAAAGAAAAAAGCGTGTACGCAAAACAAAAGCGAAACAAATTGAAATAATAGAAGCAAGCAGTTCGTCTGCATCTCATGCCTTACTGCATCGCAACTATTGAGATTAATATGACTGATTTTTTTCACATTAATTTTCTTCGTATAATTTTCATCGACGTTTTCCCGATAATTTTTCGAGCCCACGTATTAAATATTTTTTTTTTATTGGTTGTTGCGGTTTAACGATTTTTTTTATTAATAACTTTTCTGCTGTCTGGATCGAATTGATCGATCGATAATACATGTAAAATAATGCACCGATCGTCGATTACAATAACCCAACGACAATATTAAATCGCGATTATCATTAAAAAAATCTTCGTCATCCTACAGTTTTGTAAAAAAAAAATCCTCTCAAATTTTCTTTACTGCAAAGCATGTTTTGTGCGTAACAAATCTGCGATCGTGATTTTTTTTTGATTGTAAATAATGAATTAACAATGGCTAAACCAGTCATTCCTGCCAGGTGCATTATAATCTGTGACTGATGCGTGTCTAACTGCTGAAATTTGTTGAAGCGTAATCGAGACGATACTAAATTGCTAAATATATTGCAGTGAGCCCCGGAGCGAAAGAACGACTTGTCCAGATAACGGGAACTTCCGAGGACAAGATACAGTGAGTTTTGATTTTTGTTTAAATATTTCGAGATAATAAAATTGAATATAGGCTTTTTTAACTAGAACAATTTATGTAAAATTTGTCGAATTATCGTGCATTAATCAATGTTTCGTTTTGAAAAAAAAATGAAATATTTGTTGCATCATTGATATTTTTGTAATAAAATATACATACGATAACCCGGCCATACAAAATTCATATTTGATTAAATAAAAAAAATCATTCAAAAAAATGTTCGTCTGTTTTTAGCTATGCGAAGGATTTAATAAAAGACACGATACAACGAAACGCATCCCCGGTGCGATTAGAGCAAGGTGGAGGTGACAAGAGCGGAATCGGCGGATCGAGTTCCTCGTTGAACAGCAGCGCCTCCGACGAGAGCAATCGCCTTCAACAGCAACAGCAAACTTCGCGTCCGCGCACGACTCTTCACCATAGTTTATCCACCAATGACGCCAGTATTGGCGAATACAAGTATACCGTGACTGTAGGAAATCAATCGATCAAGGTCACGGGATGCAATTTAGATCTCGTCAGGGTACAGTCATTTTGTTTACGTCATGATTTAATTAATTAGTATTTTTTCAAATGGAAAGCAAATCTAATTATAATTTTACTTGTATGCAGACTGCCAAGTTAGTCCTGGACGGTTATTTCTCGAACGATCCGGAACACTCTAATCCAGGCGTGGATTACTTCAGTTTCGAAGAAGAAGCTTCGTTTGGCCCATCAGCGGAGTCTCTCCTCACCAGCCCTATAACTCCTTTGACTCCGGTAACTCCATTGACTCCATTGACTCCCTTGACTTCGTTAACTCAAATGAGTCCGCTAACGTCGCCGTTAATGACGGCCAGTACACCGAACACTTCTCTCGGTCGGGAATTGAGCATCGACAGCAACGCGACGTCCGAGAGCGAGGAAACGTTCAAGCCTCTCGCCGAGTCTGAGAATAACACTCTGCCTAAAAAAGGTTAAAAAACAATGTCCAATTTATCTTTTTTCGTTTGTACTAAAGGTAGGAGTCGCGTGAAGTTTTTGAGACAAATGTTTCTTAATCAATATCTCGACTTCTGGATGATAAAATATCTTGAAATTTGGTATACATTTTTATTTACGTATTATCTAGGCCTACGCGAAATTTAAAAAAAATTGTCTCTTAAAATTTCACGCTACCTTACGGTAGAAGTCGAGTGAAATTTTTTGAGATAGATTTTTTTGTTAATTTTGCATAGGCTTAGATAATACGTAAATAAAAATGTATACCAAATTTCAAGACGTTTTACCATCCAGAAGTCGAGATATTTATTTTTAAAATCCATCCCTAATACACACGTTCGTATGGCAGATATTTTTTATTAAAATTATTTTTATCTCAAATTCTATCTAGTCTAAAATCTAAAAACAAACAATAATTATTTTTATGTCAAAATATCTGGTCATTTTTTAAATCATGCATGAATAAAAATATCTGCTATAAGAACGTGTGTATTAGAGATGAATTTTAAAAATCAATATCTCGACTTCTACATGATAAAACGTCTTGAAATTTGGTATACATGATTATTTAAGTATTATCTAGGCCTATGCAAAATGTAAAAAAACTCTGTCTCAAAAAATTTCACGCGACTTCCACCTTAAGTAATTTTGTTGAAAGCTCGCCCGCAAGAAAATAAAAACTAGAAAAATTATAAAATTTAATTTTATTTATTCCAGAAATCATTAAACTCACGTACGAGTTCCTTCTTCTTTGCTCGAAAGGACCCTACGCGAAACGCGCCCCGAGCGATTGGGCCCGCATACAAAAAATGTGTCCGAACATCGTTTGCAAGGTAGATAACCGCTTAAGCTCGCCGAATAATTGTTTTAACGCTGGATCGTTTAACAACAATTACAATCGTTGTTCACTAAACGATTATAACGCAGCTAACAAAACGTTCTACGATCGCAATTATGCACCAAAGGTTATTAATTACCGTTACTCGTACTAATTGCCATTTTTCCGTTTGTACTCGAGTCTCGAAATTCCAGCTATTTATGTTCCTATTTTTTTTTTTTTTTTATTAATTAAATGTGTTGATTTTTTTTATATTTTTGTTTACGTGCCATGAAACGATGCTTGAATTTCGAGCAAGAAACTCTCTTTCAGAGCGATTCTATGTGCGTTTTTAATAACGCCAAAAAACTGTATTAATTAGAGTATTATTATTATTATTTTTTTTTTATTGAAGAAATAATTAAGTCTCGTTATGTTATACGGAATTTAAAGTTCGGAGGTTTGATACGCGATAAGTACTTATTGATTTTCTGATTGTTTTCGTTAAGAATTTATAGAATTCGAAATCTAAGAAGTATATTTTCTTTATCTAGATGATTAAAAATATATTTTAATATTTTAAGAGAAAAATACCAAAAATATTGCTTAACAAAAAAACTATGATCTGTCAGAAGAATTGTCACTGAAGTATCAAAAGTATTATGATTATCATTATTATTACATTAATAGTAAAATGAAAAGCTTTCAAATATTTGCAATATAATTTTTTCGTACGAAAATTGCTCACGACGATCGAGTACTTCTGTAGTTTTGCACAACTAATTACACTGACTAAATGAAGTACACTTGCAGGAAAATTAATTAAATAAGTAAAGTGATAAGATTTTGTGAGCTCGAAAATTTTCGAAAAAAATGTCTGAGACTGTATTTGTCCTTGTGATAACATTTTCGTGAGAAAATATGGATATTGCGCACCAAAGCAAAGTGTTGATTGTTAACACGATAGCGAAATTTATGTGACGAAACTTGATGTCAAAGTTGTCGACAGAAAAGAAAAATTCGCGAGGAGCTTTGATAAGCAGATTATACTTGGGAATTAACTGATGCTCCGTGTATCATATGATCAAGATAAACCTCAAGTTATTAACAGTAATTAATAACAATAAATAACAAAATTAATAGCATTCCAAAAATATATCGAGGAAATAACAAGAAGTGAAAAAAAGGTTGAACGTGGCTTATTTCATTTTAACTTATCCTATCACAACAAAGCATGTCATCCGGAGTTTCATTCTATCAAATGCATGACGCTTCTAAGGATGTAATCTCGAGGTAAGAGGCTCGCATCGAATGAAATGTTTCAATTTTGATCTATAAAATGTATTTTTATATACAATTTATTTCACTTCGCAGGCACCGATTCGCTGGTTCGAACCGGAAGCTTACAAGGCGAAGGTCGCAGCCGCTGGATTCATAACTCTGTTGCCAACCAGCGAGGCGGACGATCCCGAGTGAAATCGACAGGAGGGATCATCAACAAGTCGACGAGGTCTTCGAAAAATTGCTACGCGATTTTTAATCTCCGGAGGGAAGACTATTTTTTATCTGAAAACGAAACTACTCTCTAATGAGTCGAATAACTTAGATATTTAGCGGTTTTGAAAATTTTAAAGCGTCAATGGCCTCGACTCTGGAGGATTTTCCTAATCTTGAGAAATATCATTTTCTTATGACTCACTCATCCCAGGAAAATGAATCGTATTTTCTTTCTGTATTAAACCTTTTTTTTTATCGAGTCGAATTTTATCGAGACTTTGACACGAAGGCTTATCGACGAGCGGAAATAATTTCCGTGTCGTAGTTTCAATACGTGATTTAGCATAGTCTAGTCTAAATATGTGAAGGAAAAAAATGAAAACGAAAAACACAAAAAGTAACTACTAGTCCAGTACTCGTCCATATTGACACGATAACCAAATTAAGTCTACTAATGCCAAAAAAATGATAAAGATTTATTAAGATAATTTATATTTTGTACATCATGGTCTGTATTTTGTTGTGAGCCATGGAAAGGCACTCGCCTCGTTCGAAAATTTATGAATTTATTTTGAAAGCAAAAAAAAACAAAATTGCTCGAGCCTTTTTTCATGGTGATTTACGTGACGCAGTTATATTATGATTATGATTCTGTTATGTTTCTAAGAGTTTTTACACACGATTTAATATTTATTGTCTATTACCACGTCTAGAAATATATCATGTTTACCAATTTATTTATTTTGATTATTTGAACCATTGAAGATGTATAGGTCGTACAATCCCTGACCTAAAGTGACTTTTATGAATTGAATTGTTAAAATTTAATTTTCGTTTCTTTGTTAGAAAATTGAAATTTTGTATTATGTTATTTACAATGATACTTGATAGTTTGCTTACGTTTTTTTGACAATTTTCATATTATTTATTGTTTTTAAACAATTAAAAAACAAAAGTTTCAGACCAACTTGTTTAAACTCGGTTTTCAAC
This sequence comes from Cremastinae sp. B BG-2022a, assembly GCA_030522605.1. Lineage (NCBI taxonomy): Eukaryota > Metazoa > Arthropoda > Insecta > Hymenoptera > Ichneumonidae > Cremastinae sp. B BG-2022a. The sequence goes on from JAPYYX010001778.1 coordinate 7,030, forward strand.
ATTGTTTATATGTGACAATTGTAGAAAAAAAATATTAACAAAAACGTATGCTTTGAATAATTTTTAAAAGCAAATTTGTGAATTTGCCATTAGAGACAACGTTACATTTGAAGTTTTGAACTGTTCAGTCAATCATTTCCAAATTTGCAAGAGAATTTTTAAACATATTCACAAATAATGTATTAAAATTGCAGTAATTTTTAATAATTTTTTAAAAAGGATCTAGAGATTCTTGAATACAAATGTACCCCAAGAGTGCAAATGGTGGAAGAGAGACGAACGGGAAAGATATCCAAGTTTTCCACAATATTTTTAAAATTGCAAAAAAGTGAAATAGAGGTTTTTTCACTTGAAAAAATTGAAAATATTCCGTAGTATTTATTACCGACTCGAATATATTACCGATCGAGAAAGTTACCGACTGAGTACTCCAAGATTTGCTAAACGCTCAATAGATGTCGCCGAGCTTGACTTCTTTGCCAGTATCTGGAAGGGGAATAAAAAAGTTGGTAATGAAAGAATCTCGTGTTTTGCGCGTTGGATTTTTACTAATCGTAATAAAATACACCGTAACTGGTTATATCGTTTGGCGCAAAAACACACGCGAATCGGAGGAGCGTCGACGCTAAATGTGACGAAAAAAAAATCGGGCCCACTGACTCCAAATCCGTCTGTCAGTGTAAGTGAAATCACGGGTGTGTTGGTCCCTCCTATGTGTGACAGATAGCTCGAGAGAGCAATCAAAGAGGCACGAGAAGATAAATTTTGAATACGTAACAGAGATTGCGTTTAGAAAGCGGGATTCAGTCCGGGTCGCGATCTCGCTCGAACCTAACGAAAAAAAATGTATGTCTCGTTCTCGTTCGTAAGTCAATTAAACAGCGCATCAAATCCAATTACCGTAACGTCGTTTACCGAGTAAAGAATCCCTCCTCTCTGCGAGACATTTCGCGCAAGACCGATTTTGACAGGTACACAAAATACGTTCCGCGCTAGTTAACGTTAACGCGATTCTCGTCTCCGTTCTTCGAATTTCTCCAGATTTCTTTCTCTCGCACAATCTACATTCTATCTTCGATTTCGAGTAATTTCTATCGTTGTTTTTCTTGTATTGTTTTTCTGTTTGCGTTCTCTTTGTCTTATCGCGTTCGTTCTCACGCTAACTCCGAGAACGTTTTCTTCATTCTTCAGCTCACGATCTCTTTTGCGATCTTATTTCACTTTCCGATAGGTTACTTTCGTTATCAAGGCTGCGTTCAATGATTCATCCGGACTCAAGAACAATAGCGTTTGTCCGCGGTAATTTGATACACAGTAGGAATTATCGACGATAAAACATTTTCTTTGACTGTCAAAGACGAATTTTCTCTGATTATTTTGTGTCTATTTAAATGAATTGTTTATTTTTATTTTTAATATATTTTGATATCGATGCAGCAAAGATGTGAAAAATGAGGCAATCTTGAGAGAAGAGGACGGAAAATTGGTCGCAATCGTAAACGGAAACAATGTATGGGGAGCGAGAACTGAACACAGTATCCGAAGGCTCCGTTAAGACTGTAGATATCAGCACTACGGATAATGCTAATTTGAGCTGGGCAATGGAAGACGACGAGAATTTTTGCAAGCACATTTTGTACAAAGAGATTCAGGACTCGAAGTAAGAAATTATTACTTTTTTTTGTGAATTACAATATATACTACGAATTATTTATACACAATTTATTACTCTTATTTATTTATTTTTTTTTAAATTACAGAGTTCGAATATGGGATGTTGTCATTTTTGTGCCCAATTTGATCTTTCTACTGTTTATCATCGCAAGATGCAATAGAGCAAGGCTCAAGCTCAGAGCAACGAGCAGCCCGATATTTTTAGCGTTTTATGGACTTGTTATTTGTAATGTTGTAATATCATTGGTAAGGTGCGTAGTGTCGATGACCGTAAATGCTGCAGCCAACGTCGGTGGGAAAGTCGACAAAGGGCTCTGGATCGGTGTTAGATTCCTTCTACTCGCAACGGAAATGAGCGTCGTCATATTTGGTTTGGCTTTTGGTATGTTAGAAATTCAATTGGTTTATTTGCTGTTGAAAAATGTCTATGAGTAATTCCACGTCATTTCGCATGATTTTAAAAATCGTATTTTTTAATTTAGTTCAATATTTTTGTTTTCGTATGCATCAAAATATGCCTAATCCTGAATCTCGATTTGAGTTTTTTGTGAATTTTTAAATTTTTTACTAAATTTTAATGTATATGGTCAACTGATATTTTCCTACTGTACCACCTATGTAAATTAAATATCTTTTGTAATATATTTCGATAGAAACAATTTTTTTTAATGATTTTATTATTTTGGAACATTGAGATTATTATAAAATTTAAAAATTTTTTTTTGTTACATAATTATATTAAAATTTTAGTAAAAAATTTTAAAATTAAAAAAAAACTCAAATTTATGATAAAAAAATGTGATTTTGGTAGTGGCTTTAAAAATCGAAGATATTCGAATCCCACTTTCATTTATAGCTCAAAAAATTTGTTTTATAGCCTAGTATAACATATATTTTCTTCGAGGAAATAAAAAATGTCGCTCTTAAAAAAAAACAAAATTTAAGTTAAAAGTTGAGAGAAAAACGGGAAAAATATATATTTATTTATTTTTCTATTTTTTTTTCAAAACTACATTTCAAAACGAAGAAAATAGCCACCAGACAAACGTGATTACGATAATTTAATCAGGAAATATGATAACTAGAAAATTACCATGTTATTTTTTGCGTTTTTCAAAATTTTATAACTCCGTGGCTTTTGAACATTAAGGGCTCAAAAATTCAGGATTAGACATATTTCGATACGTACAAAAACATAAAAAAATTGGACTAACTAAAAAAATTCGATTTTTAAAATCATGCGAAATGACGTGGAATCACTCCCAAATTTTTGCTCCAGACTGTAAATTTGTTTATTTTTATTTCTCCAGGGCATCTAGACAGTAAGTCAAGCATCAGAAGAGTTCTCATCGCAACTTCGTTCATAGCCCTTGTATTCACTGTGATTCAAGGCACTTTGGAGTTTATTTTACCCGATGATACATTTCACATTCCTAGCAGGGATTTTTATGTTTTCGGTCATGGAGGGATGATGTTCTGGTTTTGCAGCAGTCTCGTCTTTACGATGGTATTTAATATTTATTATCAATTGTTTATTAGTAGAAATATTCTTGAAAACGTAAAAATTTAGAAAATTGTGATGAAAATAATGTTTTTGTTTAGTTTTACATCTTCATATTAATCCTTCCAAGGACAAGATTACGAGACAGACTAACTCTCCCAAGTAAGTTGCACGTTTTTCTGTACAAGACGGAATTCGATTTATAAGTTATTTAAATTAAATTTTATTGTATTTTTTAGCAAAAAAAAGTTTCTACATATATGCGGGTGCTTTGGCGAGTTTGAATCTCGTTCAGTCAATCGGCGCTGGTCTTTTGAATTGGACGCAAAATCCGGCAGGATTATGTGTTGTGGATCTGACCGCGGTTCTTTATTTAACTTTTTTTACACCACTCGTATATCGTACATTCCTGTCAGAATTTTTCGGGTAAGAAAAGTGCATATTTTTATCGCTTTTTTTTAAAGGATGTACTGGAGATGACTTTCATAATGAATTGTTGAAATTTAGTCTTCGTTTTTTTGTTAGAAAGTTGAAATTTTGTATCATATTATTTACAGTGATACTCGATAGTTCGCTAATGTTTTATTAACACTTTTTATATTATTTATTGTTTAAAAAATGATAAACAAAAATTTTAGACAAAATTGTTTAAAATCAGTTATTAAAATTTCTTATGTGTACCGATAGTAAAAAAAATATCAACAAGACATCATCGTTTTAATCAATTTTTTGAGAGACTTTTAGAGAGGGAAATTCGTTTTCTTATCACATAAGTTTATAATTTCTTTAAAACTGTTTGGTACAAGTTGATAAGATTCGGCCGAAAGATTCTTTAATATTGAAACATCTTGAGAAAAAATGTACAAGTAACTACAACCATTTTTTTCATATTTATAACTTATTATACTTTCGAACACGTATGACATTCAATTTGTTACAACTTTGAAACGGTTTAGTGAATTGAGTTGAAATTCGCACAGAAGCATTAGAATCCTATTATCAGTGACTGGTCAAATTTCTAGATTTTTATCACCGTTTCGAGTTATCTCCCGTACATCCTTCATTTATCGTGATATTTTAAAAACTACGTCACCTATGATAAATACTTTCTTTTGTGCGTTGACAAGGCCGACATTGCTCAATTATTAAATAATTAATTTCAGAATCTCGCAACCTTCGATACAGTTTTCTTACAAGGCTCAGGTTGACGACGGGATGGATGAGGACACCGTTTCGCTGCCGCATCAGCAGAGCTTCTCATCGTTGAGAACGGACAGCGATTACATTTATCAGGTCCATACACCGTCTATTCACATGCCCTTTTACGAGTTGCTCGCATCAAAGCCTTCTGCTTCGAATCAAAAAGCGTCCCTGTACTCCCTAGCGTCCCGAAGAGAGCCAAAGACCGCGAGTACGAGCCGCTCGAGTTCGCAATTAACGCTTTACGGCACGTCGCCGGATGCGAGGAACTTGCTGAGCATCCGACGAAAGGCGCAAAAGAGCACCCCGGAGCTCGGTAAGAACGCGGAGCGTGACAATTTCATGGGCTCGCAAAAGAGCACGCCGGACTTGAGTTACGATAGATCAAACTGGAAGCAGGAAGCACCCAAGGCCGGAAAATATTCGGGCGATGAATCAGCGAGTATCGCCAATCTTTTGGTGTCGCCGAATACAGCGAGCAATTTTATCTACAAGCCAAGCGAGAATGACAGCAGCGCGAATTTATTTTCCGACCCGGAAAATGCAATCGCTCAAGAAAATCCAAAAAACGTCTCGCCTCCGCTCGAGAGTAGTTTGGAAAATATCCTGAACAGCGAGAGTCGCACTGACAAGCGAAGAATCTCGATGGGAAAAAGTGCTTCGAAGACGGAAAATATCATCGAGTTATCCTCAGCGAGGCGCGTTAAATCCGACGAAGAGGCCTCGGACGTCGAGACTAAAATTGGAACTCCGAGCCACGACGCGAGCCCACGAATGAAGCGCGAGCGCGAAGATCCGAGAGCGAGCGAATCGGGCGGTCTCGGCGATTACTTGCAATCCCTAAGGTCCCCGAGTTATCGGAGCCCAGTGAAAAAAGATTCGAGCAAAGACGAGCTTTAAAAGCCTCGAACAAAATTGTAAATACACGAAGGAAAGAACGAACGAGCAAAAAAAGAGCACCTTCAGGAATTAGCTTTTTTTTTAGTTTTTTTGTAAATATCAAAACGCGTTTTGAACGAGATTTGTCTCGAGTTTTAACGCGACACATAATAATAGTTAACGATTAGATGATAATTCACAAGTTGAGGAGAAAAAAGAAGAAGGCTCGAATACAAGGAACAAAAATAATTACGTAAGACGTATCGAACGCGAGCTTTAATTCTTTAACTGTAAATATTCTTAGCATGGCTAGTGGCTCTTTGAATTAAAATGAAAAAATACGTGTGGATGGCTGAGAAAAGAGCGCTACGTTTTTTGTTATTTATTCACACAAGCTCACGATGGTTCGTCATCAGCTAGCATCCTGCTCTCGGAGATTGCAAGAAGCGAAAAAAAACTCACTCGTTTATCGAAAATGTTAATCGGACGTCTGACGTTCGATTTTTCTCTTTTGCCGTTTTTTTTCTCGATTTTCTCCTGATAAATTTACATTATCGCTGTTTTTCACTCTTGCGCAATACTGCGATTATTTTAGACGAGCTCGTACACTCGATATTCTCGACGATTTCTCGTCTTTGTCCCTGTCCTGGTAAGAAACTTCCTCGGCATAAAAAAAAACGAAAAAGAGACAAGTTGTTCGTGAGCCTCGTTGATCTGTATAGCACCTTATTGTGTGTAAATGTGTACATTATCCGCGGTCCAGCTTGGTTGCGTGGTGTAGTGCTTCTATGTACAGCTGATAATTTATATCGAACGTTGCACGTCGATCTGACCATTCGAAACAAATCTAGTATGCCTCGATAAGAATTTTTTAAATCTAAAAAAATTTGAGTGGCAGTTTCGAAGTGCAATTTCGTATATAAATTAATTTTTAGCAGCTAAAAATGCTTTTTTCTCGTACGAGATATTCCAAGTGAACAAAACAGGAATTTAAAATTTTTAAAAAATGATTTTTTTTCAATATTTACAGTTTTCAGAGCTTCAAGGGGTTACAGTTGGTGCACTGAGAAAAAGATAGGCATTTCCAACGAAATATTAGTTGGTTCAAAAAATATTTAATTGATCCATAGAAATATACATTGAACTAATTAATATTTAGTTGAAAATGGCCATCTTCTTTTCGGCCATGGCCGAAAAACTGCGTATTTAAAAATTTTTTTTTTTGGGGAAAATGATTGCAGGTTTCGAACTGTATGTTTTTCATAGTAAAGAGTATTTTTTTTTACTATGTTTCATAATTTTTTAGTGTAAAAAATTCACAAATGGAGCAGATATATTTCATGGATCGCTATCCAGAAAAAGGCCTTCCACGGTGACCACTATAACTTTTGCACCGACCATCAGAAATAAAAAACCAAATAGATTAACTTTTTGTATCATATTATCTAGTCTTTGATCGAAGGATTTGATAAAATATTAATTTTTAAAAAAATGGTCGGCGGTTGAAAGTGAAAGTCTAAATTTCTTCGAAAAAATCACTTCATTTTCCTTGATACAAAAAAAGTATGCAAAATTTCAAGTAAATCAATCCACTCTTTTTTGAGATATCGTGGTCATCGATATTGAAAGAGCTGTTCCTTTACTATGAAACAAAAAACAGTTCGAAATCTGCAATCGTTTTAAAAAAAAAATTTTCAAAAACGCCTATTTTTCGACCTCCAACTAGATGTAACCCCTTAAAGAGTTCCTTGCGAATCTCATGTAAAAATTATTTTTAAAGATTTCTAGATGAAATTTGGCTTATAGCGAGACAAATATAATACGCGACTGTTGCTGAAATTTGTATGAGATTGACCGCCTAGAAGTTGAGATAATAATTTTTGAAAATTACAACTTTTTGTAATGCCTCATAAGAGCTCATGTCAAAAGTTGCGATTTTTTACAATCAATATCTCAATTTCTATACGGTGAAGTTTCTAGAAATTTTGCACACTGTCTAATATATAATATGTGTCAAAGAACGTCAATGCCAATTTTCAACGAATTATTTTTAAAATAATTTTCGCTTTGTTTAAAATAATTTCGCTTGATGAAATTTGCCTTTACGTGTTCAGTTGCTGATTCGAGTCACAGGCTCTACAAAAACGTCCTTAAATTAATTAAATTGTAGTACCGATTAGAGATGTAACTTGGAATTCTTCGTATGGCTAGCAAAGGTTTTACAAAAACTCGAAATCGTATTTAAATCTACGTTGGAAAAGCGAAAGCGGAATGATGTTTTGTTTTGCAGAATCACAGTGTCTATGACTCAACACAATTCGACACCAATGCAACACCGGTCAACCCGCTTTACGCGGCTTCTCTACAGAGTCCAGATAGCATTACTGGTTACAGTATAGACAGTCAAGATGCACACACCCAGGCCAATGGCTACCAGCAATGAGCGATTTACACTTGTTTCTCTTTCCCGACGGAAATCGGTTCTCGTTCGAGTGAATATCTCGAAAAACAATCTAATTTCATCTTTTTGCAATTCGTATCCTTGATATTCAACAAAAAAAAATACTCATTTATTTTTTTCAAAAAAAAAGATCAAATGAAAAAAATCTTCCAGACGTATTGAAAAATACATTTTGTAGAAATGTTTTTCTCTTAAAAAATATATATTTGAAATGAAAAATTATTTTCTTGCTTTTCAATGATGCGAATTTCAACGAGATGAATTTCTCTCCGTTGTAAACATCAAACCAGAGTTTCACGAAACTTGCGAGCATCGATTTACGAGTTTTCACTCTCAAAGACACACGCGTATATAATTTATACACGCGTGTATATAATTTTACTGCTGGAAATCGATTTCCAGTTCGGAGAGACACGAAAATTCGACGATTTTTTCGAATCTCGTTAAAAAGAAGTGTCGAGAAAATTGCTGTCTCTACAGGACATTCCTAAAAGTTTGTAAAATCCTCGAAAACTGCCATTTGATCGCAGGTCACTTCAGGATAATTGTTCTTTCGTATAAATTTCTTATCAATATATACATATGTATGTGTGGATATCTATGGGGCATTCCACGCCAAATCGGACGATTTGAATTTTTTTTTCTGTTTTTCGCAATTACTTGATATTTTTTAGTACTCACCGAATTTTGGTGGGCACTAAATTTTGGGATTTTTTCTATCCCCGGTACGAAAGATATCGAATTTTCAAAAAACCGATCTTTTCGTAGATTTTTGCTCATAACTTCTAACCAAATGGTTCAAATAGAAATTATCATTCTATATTAAATTTTTGTTTTTCAATTTACTTTTTGAAATTAAGTAAAACTTATTTTTCTTTATTTTATTAATTTTTATCACTTGTTTATTTCTATTTCACCGTCCGATTTGGCGTGGAATGCCCCATATGTATATTTAATTGATGATTCAATGATAATTGGGATTCGATAGAAATCGATCGAACAATATTCTAGTCGCCGCTGCGTTGTTGTGATAAAAAAAACGACTCGAATTAATCACGACGAGCGGCAGTAATTTAGAGTCGTGAGAACGTTTGCATATTTTATGATTTATAATGAAAAAGAAGGATGGCTGGAAGATCTGAAAAATAATAACGAAAGGAAGACTTTCCTGAGAAAAAGTAGAACGAATTTCGATTCAGTTTAATTTTGGCATCGTCTCAGGTACGTGAATGTAATCTGAAAATCTCAATATTTTCGAAATATTGAATCTATTTATTTATTTATTCAACTTCGTTGTTCGTGACGTAAAACGAAAAGTGACGATATTAATTTTTCCGTCCTTCGAGAGACTACCACGCGATTAGTGTTAAGGTAAAAAAAGGTGGAAAAGGAAAAAATACTCGTGTTTTTTTTCTGTTACTCTAATATTTCGTACTCATTTTTTAATTGAAATAATCGAACGGGGAAACAGGGAATAAAATCACTTTTGATAGCTGCGATATGAAAGTTCGAACGAATTCAAAATTCAAGTTCATTTATGAAAATAATATTGAATCCTGAAAGGAGATAAAAAATCGAATGAGCTACGAGGAAGAGAAAAAAAGAACGAAACTCCATCCACATTGTATATAACTCTCGGTATAATGTAATGCAATCTAATGTAAATTCAGGTTAATTAAATATTTACTTATTAATTATGTATATCGAATATAATGTACGTGAATAACACTTTTCTGAGGAAGAAAAAAAATGTGTCAGGCCTGCGTCAATAACGATTAGAATTTAAGAGATAAAAAAAGAAACGAAAGTGACAAAAATACGAGAGGCGTCAATAAAAACTTGCGAGTTTTAAACGTGAATAGTTCAATTTTGGAGTGAAATAACAATCTTGCGGTCAAATATTTTTCAATTTATAAATTGACAGGAGAATGATGTGTGCGAAAAAATGTATCACTTTTTTTCTCGATATTCACTCGATAAACTAGTCGAAAAGTCTTTATATACCGTGTGTTAGACTGTGTCCAAAAAATATTTCAGTAAGCAAGATTTGCGTCAATTTAAAATAATTCTTTTTTCTACTGATCGTCTATTGAACAAAAATTATATTTTCTATTTTTTGGAGACATTCTAACGCGATTACTGTTTAACGGCATCTTTGATAGGATCTTCCAATTTCACTGTAAATAAATCGGTTTTCATAAGAAAAAACAAGGAACGTGATTAGTATACGATGTATCAACGTATCGCAGATGCAAAAAAGGAGAAAAAACACTTGTCATCCAAATCATCGGGATAGAAAGAATTTTACACAGACGCGGTACGAATGAGCACGCGAATTTTGTAACCTAGAGTGAATGCGAGTGTCAATAGCAATAAAATACAAAATAAAGAACATACAATTACATGAATTAACAATACAATGATCATCTCTCAATAGTGGAATTGAAATAGTTAAGGTAGGAGTCACGTGAAGTGACGATTTCTGGATGATGAAACGTCTTGAAATGTGGAATTTTTATTCAAGTATTATCTAGGCCTATGCCAAATTGAAAAAAATTGTCTCAAAAAATTTCACGTTATCTTAAGGTAGAAATCGCGTGAAATTTTTTGAGGTAGATTTTTTTAAATTTTGCATAGGCCTAGATAATACTTAAATAAAAATGTATGCCAAATTTCAAAACGTTTTGCCATCCAGAAGTCGAGATATTGATTTTTAAAATTCATCTCTAATACACTCGTTCTTATGGCAGATGTTTTTTATTGTAATTATTTTTATCTCAAAATCTATGTGGTCTAAAATCTAAAATAAAAAAATAATTATTTTTATGTCAAAATAACTGGTCATTACCACGTTTCTATTTTTTAAATCAAGCGTGAATAAAAATATCTGCAATAAGAACGTGTGTATTAGAGATGAATTTCAAAAACCAACATCTGGACTTCTAGATGAAAAAACGTTTTGAAATTTGGTATAAATGTTTATTTAAGTATTATTTAGGCCTATGCAAAATTAAAAAAAAATCTGTTTAAAAAAATTTTACGCGACTCCCACCTTAAGGTAGTTCTGTCGTTACAGTAAAATCCAAAAATTCGTTCTCAGCTTATCTTTGTACCTTGTGGATTTTGCGCTTATGTTTATGAAGAAAAGTGATTGGAAATTGATTCAAGAGCAATATACTCGAAAATCAACGTCATTTAACATGACCTTGAGTTTCTACGAACGTAAGAAAATCATGAAAAAAGATCTTACAACTTTTTCAAAAAAACTAAAAGAAACTTCTTCGAAGTATTAGACAGAACCATGCAAAAATTAAAGACGTTTCACGATCTAGAAGTCAATATATTTAGGATTAAAAATCGCAACATTTAACATGTGCGCTTATGGGAAAGAACTGAAAGTGGTGATTTTTAATCATAAATATCTCGATACTACGTAGAGAAACCTTTTAAAATTTGGCACACGTATGCAGGTCATATCAAAAAAGGTTCGTCCAAAATTTAAACAAAATCCTAAGAAAAAAAGAATGACCGAACTACCTTAAGAAAAAAATCCAAAAATACAAACAAAAATCAAATAATATTTAGATCAAAGTGACAATGTCTCGAGATAATACAAATCTTTTTCTCGGTTACGCGTGATTATTTTTTTGTCAAGGAAACAAAAATGTAATCGATGGTAATTATTCTTCTCGATTCATGAACTTTTTTTTTCTTGTAATTGCAGCGTGCAAGAATGTACGTAAATTCCAGAATGACGTTTACTATTTTTTGTCTCCACTGCTTTTTGTCCACTTTTTTACATGAGCAGAAAATCTCGTACGACAGGAATCAGAACTCTGCTCGATGAACGACGAATTTATCGTCGAATCGCTTTACAAATTCGAAGCGTAATTTTTTTTCTTTATCTTATGCGACACGAATTCTCATTATACGTCGACTCTGAATGCTTCAACGATCACTTCCAGTTTTCCTCTTTATTTAATAAACAGATAAAGAGTGAGGCTGAAAAATAGCTCATCGATTACGAGACATTTTATCTCTCGTATTTACATTTTCGAGGATGGCAGTCGGTAGAAGTTCCAAGTTCTTCTCACGATCGGGTCTTTCGTCCTGAGAGCGTCCAGGGCTTTGACATCTAAAAAAAAAATAAATAATGAAAAATAATGAAAAAAATTAAAACAATTATAATTCATCTATAATGGAAAAAAATAGAAAGTACATGAACGATGAAAAAAAATGCAAAAAATATATCAAAACAATTATAATGCATTTGTAATGTAAAAATATTTTTAAAAAAAATTAGTTTCATTATTTTATCACGTTACGAATAATTTTTTACTGGTTGAGTGTAAGATAAATTTATACGCACTGCCAGTTCTGAGATATTCGCTAATCGGAGGCCGAAGCACGGACATAGGCACGGCCATGTTGAGTCGAGGATAAAGTTTTGTCTTGTTTATCGCGATTGCGTTGCAAACTACCATTCCGAGCATTTCACCGGTGGACCAGCGGACTATCGGCCCACCGCTCGATCCGCTCTGCACGCAACAGGTTGTACGTAACATGCAGTCGGTTATGCCAGAAACATTGCCTCGTGTTATCGTCGCAAAGCGCGAAGAGAAGAACGGAAATCCTGCGCTACCGACCGTCTCACCTGAAATTGACAAAAATCAATTCCAATTATTTTATTGTCAAGTTGGTTCCATTAAATGTTGACTCTTGTGGAAAATACACAAATTTCATACACAATCTCATGTTTTGAATGACTTTAAAGGTGTACTGGAGATAACTCAAAACGGTGGTAAAAATTTGAAAATTTGACCAGACTGAAAATAGAATTCTAATGCTTCTGTGCAATTTTCAACTCAATTCACTAAATCGTTTAAGCGTTATAATAAATTGAATATTATACGTATTTTTATACAGATTCATCAAAAACGATATTAACTAATAAATTATAAATATCAAAAAAACGGTAGTATAGTTACTTGTGCAATTTTTCCTCCAAATGTTCAAATATTGAAGAAACATTTTGCCAAAATTCATGAAACTGGTAGATACTAAACAGATTTTTAAGAAATTATCCACTTATGAAAACAAAACGAAATTTCCTCTCCAACAGTACGTAAAAATTGATTGTTTTGTTCATCACTTTTTTCTACTATGGGTACACACAAAAAGTGTAAATAACCGAGTTTAAAAAATTTCGTTTAAGATTTTTGTTTTTTTAATTGTTTGAACAATAAATAATAAGAAAATTGATGATGAAACATTAGAAACCTATTGAGTATCATTCTAAATATCGCGATAAAAAATTCCAACTTTCTAACAGAAAAACAAGAATTAAATTTTAACAATTCAGTATGGAAAACTCAGGGATTGTACCTTAACCCATTAAGTTCATCCTTAATCATTTATTCCTTAATTAGCACACATAAGCAATGTTAATAACCGAACTCAAACAATCTCATCTGAAATATTTATTATTTGAATATTTAAACAGTGAATAACATGAAAATTGTTGACCTCTAAATGGCGAAATTTCTGAATTTTTGCATAGTTCTTTATACTACTTTAATGATGTACTGGAGATAATTCAAAACGGTGGCTAAAATTTGAAAATTTGACCAGTCACTGATAACAGAATTCTAATACTTTTGTGCAAATTTCAATGCAATTAATTAACCGTTTAAAAGTTATGAAAAATTGAATATTATACGTATTCAAAATTATAATACGTTATAAACATCGAAAAACGGTAGTTACTTGTCAATTCTTTCTCAAGATGTTTTTAAATATTAAAGAATCTTTCTGCCAAATTTTATGTAGTAAACAGTTTTTAACAAATTATCCACTTATGTGATAATAAAACGACTTTCCTTTTCTAAAAGTACGTAAAAATTGATTAAAACGATGAAGTTTTGTTGATATTTTTTTACTATCAGAACACATAAAAAACGTTAATAACCGAGTTTTAACAATTTAATCTAAAATTTTTGGTTTTTAATCGTTTAAACAATAAATAATATGAAAAGTGTTAATAAAACATCAGCAAACTATCGAGAATCATTGTAAATAATACAATATAAAATTTCCACTTTCGAACAAAAAAACGAAGACTAAATTTTAACAATTCATCGTTATGAAAAAGTTACTTTTGTCAGGGATTGTATCTCCACTTCATCCTTAAGGATGTTGTACAATCTCAACCAAAAGTTAGTGACATTTGAAAATTTTTACTATCGTAATCCAATTGGAAATAAAAAGAAAAAACGCTTACACATTAAACGTACATAAAGTATACCTCAAATGAATGCTTTGCAATTAAAGAATATATAATATTTTATTAAAAAAACGTATTTATCATGTCGCGT
>JAPYYX010001779.1:0-21105 GCA_030522605.1 Cremastinae sp. B BG-2022a
TAATGTTACAACAATCTCTCTACTATTTACCATAATGCCATGGAAAAATGTACTTGCCTCCTTTTTTTACACCATCTTGATGGTGTTTTTGCGAGTATCAAATTGTTCAGGATAAAAATTATATCGTGTCGAGAAACACATAAACGAAATTTTAATCAACCACGAGGCTATAAGTTATCATAAATTTTGCAACACGGAAACAGTGTGAGTCCACCATCTTGAAATAAATTAAAATCTACACGTTTTATTCTTATTTTAAAAAACGAGCGTTTTTTCGCTTGAGGTGATGTTTAAGTGGTCGGTACAAATTTCGCTACACACTTTCTCTGATGGAAAAATAGATTTTTTAAAGGAAAAAAGAGAACTACGTTAATCCTTTTTTTAAAAAAATGTGCTTCTCTCATTATTTCCGAAACATCGAAACATTCTAAGAAAACAGTGAATTCGTACATCTGTCTCTCTTTCATCCGTATGAGTTAAACATCACCTTAGAATGGACTAAAATATTATATTACGATTCTAGGACGTAACGATCATCATCTTGGCCATTTTCTATGAATCTTGTTGTTCATTTTTTTCCTCAAACTCTCTTCTTTTTACTTTGATGCAATCATCATTCAAATGGTACTGGAGCAATTGAAGACATCATCAAAAAAATTATAAAATAAAAGAACAAGAATCATGATTGTTGGTGTGCAACGATGCTGCACGCACACACACATATAGGTATAAAAAATATATATATTGTACAGTATAAAGGGAAGGTCATTTATGACATGACCTCTAGAATAGAATTAATTTTTGAGATTTTAGCGATCTCCAGAGAGAGTTGACATCTTCAGTGTCTAACGAGTTACACAGCAATACATGTCGGACATGTTCAACCACGTATTTTGTATACTTGTGTTATAATCAATAAATTCTGTTACTGAACACAAGGCTTCCTTTAATATAAAAAATCTCCAACAATGATATTCATTAACAATGAAATTTGATCCCAGCAAGGGATTGTATTATTAGGGACAAGTTTTACGGTCGTTCGGACATGTCTGTTTTAATAAAAACTAAGAGTTCACGCGACCTGATTTATATTGCGTAAAGTGGGATTTTGTCGGAAAAGTTTAATCAACCGCCAGACGAGCCCGACAAAATATCCAACCTCTAGGACCATTTGCAAAAGGGGACGAGGATGGACGATGTCCGAGTAATAGGGACAGTCTTCCGAACTCTCCGGTGTTTCGTAACAGTTGCATTTTATATATTTCGTGCGATATCGACCCATGAAAGTAAAAATTTTATCCCAACTACTCGAAAGTTAGAATTAACTTTCTCGAACTTTGATTTCTCGCGCGTGTGGTTCGAATAAGGAAAAAATAGTTGCACGAGTGCTGGTGAATATATACGTGGAGCTAAAGTCAGTTTCATCGCAACACGGACTGTTAAAAAAGTTTTATCGATAATATTATTTAAGCAATATATCAATACGATTTACATTTTCAATACCAAATCTTTGAAACTTTGTCGATAAATTTTCAATGCATCAAACATATTTTTAATGGTGACCTTATACAATTTTATTTTACAAAATGTTGCATTTTTCTTACCTAGGGATCACATGCTCGATTTTTTTCAAAGTTTTTCGTCAAACCGATATTCTAAAATTGAAGAGAAAAATAAATATATCGGTGACAGCGCTAAATTGGGACTATAAATAGAGAGTATACATATGTATAGTCTTCATTGAAATGGGTTATTTCCGATATAAGCTAACTTACATTTATTATAAATAATATGTAGCTACGTACAAAGACATTTTCCTCTATACCTTTTTGCCTGAAGCGATGCATGCAATGCGTATGCATCTGGTGAATGCACGGTCATACGAGTTTCTGAACTCGCAAAGGGTTGAAAAGGTACTGCGTATATATATGACCTGCGAGTACATTGACCGCAAAAAGTAATTCATCAAAGTTCTAAGTACACGAGCTGAAACTCAACTAAATTATTTGTAAGCAGAACTAGAAAATTATTTTCTCACGAACGAAAATGTAAATCGCATGATCGAAGTAAATTATATAAGTATTCGCTTATATTTTACCAACACTGAAAATATTGTAGGCGAATATGAATTACTTGGGAATAAGAGAGTACTGAGAAATGTTTGGGAGAGAGAGAATTCCCCAAATTTGGAAAACGGTCGAGCGGTTCCCCGAATCGGCCGAGGCCCAGCTCGAGCGTCGGCCAATCGGATCGTAGCGGCGCTCATGGAGGGGGAACACGCTCGGCGCTAGAGCGAGGACAGCGGTCAGTTGTTCCTCGCCTCTGCGACTGTTCACTTCACTATCAATATTGTTGTCGCGGATATTTTGTCCTCGGATCAAACATTATGGAACCATCGATATACCTATATCTATTATTACAAAAAAAGACGTGTATTCACTTTAAGAAAGCCTTCCCTTCAATATAATTACAATTAAAAAAGCAATGAAACAAATATTTAGATGTTTTCATACACAATTAACTCACGATACAAGAAGAATCGAGAATTAACAACCCAAAAGAAAAATTAGATAATTTTTCAACTTATTAAAAAAAAAGAAATAATATAATTTGTTCATATCCATTTAAATTAATATGCAGGAAATATAGTTAACCATATTGACGGTAATAACATTAATTAACACGACAGAAGTCATAAAGTATAATATAATATTGACAACGAAAAAAATAATAATTTCATTTTTTACTAAATGACAGATAGTCGGTCGTAAACTCTTGGTCGATGATGTACATGCACGGAAGGGTGTTTATAGGTATGATGAACATTAGTAATTCATCGCCTTCTTTATGGATCCCTTTTGCCAACGGTGCGTTAATACCGCGTGTAGAAGGCAAGAAGAGCGTATATTACACCACGCACACGTTTCCTTAAATATATATAAACGCACGTAAAACGAAATATATATATTTATATACCTATACATATATATCCGTATATACATATATACAGCATTCTTTACGCCACACACGTCCAAACGACGTGTTTCTTCGTCACACACGGTTCTCATTTCTCCATTTTTTTTTTCTGGTTCGTCTTTTCACGAATTTTTCGTTTTTTCTCTCATCCTCGCCGACTCAACTCCACTTTGTCATACTTCTCGATACGCTCCTTATTCATCTTTTTCATTTTTTTCCTATTATTCTCTTTTCTCATATTTATTTTTTCTACAAATCCATCATCGGGGTGAGACGAGTCTCGCCTCTTTTTCACTCCTTTTCCTCCCTCATTATTTTTCGTTCCTTGATCTTTCGTCTCTCTCCATATTTTTGAATACCTACATATATATATAGACACATATATTATATATGTATATGTATATATATTATATTAAATACGCACTGACACTTCGATGAAGTTTGTACGCATTCACCGTCGGAGTTCTCCAGGCGTACGTCACTTGCCGTATTTTCCGGCATTTCTCCATCCTAATGTGAATAAATGAATCTGTCAGCGTGCGTCTGCTCTGACCTGGGCTTCTCGTTAGGAGAGGGAGAAGGACGGCAGAAACTCGTTCCGAAGACAAAAAGAGAGAAGAAAAAAAATGGAGAATGGAGATTTTTTTTTTTTAGACAAAAAGAAACGTTTAAATGGATGAAGGAATGAAAAAACGGAGAGAAGGAGATGATGGAAATGGATGAAGAAAGGAGTGAATCGTGGAGGAATATAAGAGAAAGGAGAGGAGAAGCGCGGGAGAGGATGAAGAAAAAGGAGCGAGGAAAGATTTTGATATATAGAGAAATCGTGAAAAAGTAAGCTCACGAAATCGGATAGAGTCAAATCCTTTCGTAACTCTGAATGGAATCATTAACGCTCGTAATCCGCGCGTGTTCGTGTTTCCGTGCATATAGAGACTCCTGCGCCGTTGCGATTGACAGGAAACGAGATCGCTCTTGTCTCAGGTCATTTAACTCACACGGATTTAGGAGGAGTAATTTTTTTTTTCTCTTTTCGACGCTGCATTCCAGTCCTTTTTTCGTTCCAGTCAATTTCATTTTCGTCGATTTTTGAACGCACGATTAATCGCGTTCATTTTTTTTCGAATCTGATTCTCTTGACCTCTTTAACACATTTTTTACGTCGTTTTATAATTACAACGATTTGTTTACAAATTCGATACTTTTGTTAACATTTTACGCTGATTAACGCGCAGTAATTTTTTTAGGGGAAATAAACTGAAGCCATTTTCTTTTTAATTTGATTGCAGGCTTTTTAGAATTGGAGTTTTGATGTTCGCTATTATTCTTTTTTTTTTTTTTGAAAATTCTCGTCGTGTAATTAAACTTTTTTCCCCAGGTCGAGCCGACTTAAATATTTCACAATTTTCTTCCAACGATATTTAATTAATCAGAGGTAGTTTGATAAAGAAGAAAAAAATAAAATAATTACAATGGAGGATAGTCTGGGAAGGAAATCTTACGACTTTTTTATCACCACGGAGCACAAGTCCAGCTTGAAATAATTAAAGGCGGAGGAGGATAGAGAACGAGAGAGAGGGAGAAACGTATAAAAGCCAAAGAGGAACGAGGAAATTCACGTTAAAAGAGATTCTCGTAAAATTTTGCCTCCGCCGTTTTCCACGAACAAAGTTTCCGAGGGGCCGAGAAGCACGGAATTGTCGCCATCCGACTTCTGGATATTTCTCTGTCCATATCCGCGGATGAAGCTCTTAAACTGAGATAAAACGAGGTACACCCTCTCTCTCTCTGTCTCTTTTCTTCCATGCGATTTGGTATCTTGCCCAATGCGTTTCCGACAGACCTACATAATAACTGGGTTACGTCACTCGCATTAAACATTTTTTTTTTACGTTTTACAGATGAAATTCGGAAAATGTACTTTTCATATAATTTGTGATTTTACAAAAATGATTTTGCTCCGTTTCGAGAAAATCGCAAGTCTTATCAAAGTTTCGAAAGTTCGGAAAGTAAAATCGCTTTCGACTCTCCATGTAGGTCTAAATTGTCGAAATAATTGCTGGTACTTTTTAGCTTCTGATTATTTAAACGATGATTAATTAAAAAAAACTTGAGATGAAAATAATTTTTTCGAGTTACATTTTCGCATGCGAGATCTTTGCCAAAACCGACGTTTTTGGGTTAATAAAATTGTCAAATAAACTACGCTCTCATTCGAAAGTCCATAAATCCGTTCTCTGAGATCGAAAAAGAAAAATTTACGAACCCGACATTCGACTCGGGAGATAAAAAATTTACTGCCAACAGTAAAAAAACCTCCGAATGTCACTTTGTGAAAAATCGTTCGTTACAGAGAAAACTTTTGTTACATAAAAAAAAAAAATCCGCCAAAAGTCAATTCGATCATAAAAACTTGTCCACGGTGTCAAAAAAAATAATACCTAGAAAAAAAAGCGCAGTAACATTTTTTACATGAGAAAATCCTCCGAAAACTTAATCCCCATAAAGCAGAATAAAATGACGCACGAAAAAAAAAAAACAAAAAACCAATCTCGAAAAAGAAAACAAAACGCACCCTCGAAATTTTCTTTCTGCCAAAAAACAGATCAATCCCTTTTTTTTCCCTCGTTTCCTCTTCGTCCTTTTTCCGGCCCTCGCAAATCCGCTTTAAAATCAGAGCACGATTTTGGCACACCTGTTTTGCATCTAAAATTTCGACGTTTCTAGACACGTGGACACTTATTTGAACGTACACGAGGGAAGGTATACGCGCCCAAATAAATATATACGAATGCATCGGGCAAACAGATACACTGACATATACTTATATATACATATATGTCATATATATGTACAAATATATATGTATATATACGTTCTATGTACTATATATACCATTATATATTATACATGTATATACGTAGGATCTAAAAAATAAACGTATACAAATATACAAATTTGCGCGAATATGTATGGGTTTTAAAGGGGTATGTGATACGTACACGTAGATCGGACATGATACATATGTATATGATCCATTTGGGAGGATTCTTTATGCAGCAGATAGGGAGTTACAGGGGACAGAGAGCGATAGTACAAGCGAACGGAGCATAAAGTAATAACCGAGATAGATAGAGAGGATGAGAGAGGAGAGAGAGGGTGAGGTGGTTGAGTCAGAGAGAGAGAGAGAGGTAGAGAGAGAGAGAGAGATGAGAGAATGGAAGAGGGAAAGGTATAGTGGCACGTAGTCGGATCAATATCGGGCCTGGCGTTGAGGGAGGCGCTTGCCGGCTCCAGTGCTTGATGTTTCTCCTCAGTCTGACGGTTCCTGCTTCTCTCGGCGATTCTCCGTTGTACCAGAGGATTCGAGTCGCTCGTGCGATTGTCGTCTCGTTGATGATGGCTTTCTCTCACTCTCGATGCCTCTCCCTTTTTTTCATCTTTTTCTCCATTTCCTTCTTCGTTCTCGTGTTTTGGTTCCCCATTCGTCATATTTTGTCTTTCACTTTTTTTCGGTCTCTCTCTCTCTCTCTCTCTCTCTCTCGTTTTCCTCTTCTATATTTTTCTTTTTCTACGGGTTTTCTTTCTTTTTCTTTTTGCGTCTTTTTTTCGCTTTCTCTGCTCGTCTCTTCGTCGCTTACGTTTCTTCTCGCGTTTACACCGCATTTTGTTCCTATATTCAACTTTTTATCGCCCACCCGCAGACGACAATGCACGCGTTTACCTCTCTGACCGAAAAAAAAGAAGTTTGAAAAGAACGGGGGAAAAAATGACGCGGAAAAAATGGCGTAACCCACATTGTTTCGAAGTTTTATCAACCCCTCGCTTTTTTTTTCGACGCCTTTTTTTCTCTCTCATCCGACTGTCATCTTTTCCTGGCCACCCGATTTTTTCCCTCTCTTCATTTATTCAGCAACGCGAAACATCGCTTTCTTCGCGCACCAAAGCGCCAAAATTACATTCTTCTGGCTTTGAAATATTGACTAGCTGAAATCACGTTTGGAGGAAAAAAAAATGTTGAGAGTAAAAAATTTATTTTAAAAATAACAAAAGGCAGAGATTGCAAATTTATAGGTGAATGCACCAATAAATATTATATTTTAATCTCACTCTGGATAGAGATGAAAAATTATGAAGAGAGTCAGAGGAAAAAATCATCTCGAAAATGTTACCGAAGTGACGAAATTACATTTTTCTGGGCTTTGAAAAATTAACAAAGTGAAATCTCGGTTGGAAAAAAAATTAATCCACTTTTGCTGCTAAAAAAAGAGACTTGAATTTTTGGGTCGCTGAACCATCAAAAATTATATTCCTAAATGGAATAAAATGCATTTTTTATTTTTTTAATAATGTATACTTCTCTCTTCTATTTTCGTGCAAAAAGTAAAAAAAAAATTTTGTTAGTAAAAAATTAATCGATTTTACTGTTAAAAAAATATCAGAGTTTTTGGGTCGCCATACCATTAAAAATTATATCTCTAAATGGAATAAAATGCACTTTTTTAGACTCTATATTTCTCTCTTCTATCTTTTCGCAAAAAAAAAAAATAATTGTTAGTTTTATCGCCAAATTCATTCCACTCTCCCGATAGGAATAAAAAAGAAAAACGGGGGAGAGCGAAGAGTCATCCCGAGAATGTGGCGAATCATGTTAGGGACGATTGTACGAAAAAAAAAATGACGATAATGAAAAAAAAATTAGAAGAGAACGCGGAGCGGAATAACAAGCGACAAGTCTCCGAAGTGTACGAGGCAAATAAATCAGGAACGAATTTTCCTTTATTCACCTCTGGCGGAGCCCTCTTTATGTTCATCGTGGCACAATGACGATGTGGGTGACAAATAACTCGAGTCGCTTGTCTCAACACGCAACATGTTTCCTCGCTTTTTTTTCTTCTTTATTCCTCCTCTTCTTCTTCAACTTTTCTTCCTATTTTTTTTCCTCCTCACACGAAATCCATCTTTCTCATTAATGAAATCGGCGAATAAACACCAATATTTGTACTCGCAAGAAAATAAACAATAATAACGTGGATAAACGTAGAAAGTCATTAACTTTGATCTTCAATAATAACAATAGTAATAATAATACATAGACATATTTAATTTATTTTATATTGAGGACATAGCAAATATAAAATATTTTCTAATTTTTTTTTAATTTATAAAAAATCGATAAGTAAAAGCTCATGAATTTCCAACTAATGAAAAAATTACACATTTCGATTAATAAATAAAATAATAAATAATATAATATAGTATAAAATAAAAAAATATTTCTTGAATTTGCTAAATTTTGAATTATTTGTTCAATTTTACGAAAATAGAAATACTATTTAAAAAAAAGGTTCATCAAATGAATGAACGTGTATCGTTTTTAAATTTCACGATCCATCATCGTACAGGAAATAAAACGAGGGATTCGAGACGCCCGTTAGTGGTCTCTGGTCGTGGGCGAGAATCATCGGCGGCAGCCTGCGAGTCTCGAAAGCATCGCTCCGGCGTTATAAATAGATAATACGCTGGATAAACGTTACCGCGAGTCTAGAATCTGGATGAAAGACTGAGGAGTTCGGGCACCCTTTCTCTCTCACTCTCTTTCTCCGAAAGTTGGGGTCTCGAGATTTTCGTTTCTCTCATCTTCGTCTCTCGTTCTCTCTCCTCGCTCGGAATCTTTCCCATTTTGCTTGCAATTCTCACGAGAGACGTACATCCTGCGTCCTCTTTCCCCTCTCTTTCTCTCTCTCTCTCTCTATTTCTATCTCTCTTTCTTTCCACGAGACATTAATGACGTTAGCCTTAATCGAGACGGAGATTGCGGTCTGGCGAGATAAACGGAAGCTCAACTGATATGAAAATAAAAGAAGGGCTCATTCTGTCTCTCGTCTTCGTACTCTCGCCGACTCTCGAGACAACATTTCAAGCGCACAAACATCCAGGCCCTGTTGTTTTTTTTTCCTGCCCCATCCGAGCGAAAGGCTCTTAAATTTCCAACCAACTTTTCCATAAAAACAGAGAGATAAATTTTAAAAATGAAACCGCACGGAGGTTGATAAAAAATTCGATCGAACGAAAATACAAAGGAATAAAATGAAGACGAAAGTTTATTCGCGAATAAAGAGCGAAAGAGCCGGTTAATAAAGTCGAAGATTACAGTTTTCTTCTTTCACGTGTATATTTACGTATACACTTTTATATATGCGCGGTTTTTTTTTTTTACAAAAAAAAATGAAGAAAAGAAAAAAGTTTGTATGTGTTTGTACGAACACGGTTTATCAAAAGCGATGAATTTCCTTGTGTAACTCACAATGTACCCTCTTTCTTCGCTTTTTTCCTTCCTCCTCCCTCTCTCTCGCGTTTCTCCGTTCTCCCGCGCGGAGAATTCTCCTCTCAGTTCTTTCGCTCTCTGGCCAGAAACGGACTTTATATATACAGATGGCTCAGGAAAAATATGTTATGCTTTATCGCTCCATTCTTCGTCCACGCCAAAGCCCATTCCTCCGTTTTTTTCTCTATTTATATACGTGCAACTTTCAACTGTGTTGGTCCACCTGTATTTTCATTCGATGTACAGCACGATGCAGTAAAATTTTGTACTTGACTCTCAAAAATTTTATTTTCGTTGCATTACTTTTTATTTCGTTTTTTTTATTTTATTGTTGATGGATTTGTGTTCTTGTGCAGAAATCCTCAATTTTGAAAATGTAAATAAATTGACATGATATGTGATAAAAAAGTTGGAAAAATTCAGCGAATTGTTCATTTAATCTTTTTGGAAATTGGAACTTTTGAATTTTGTTTCTTAAAAAAAAATTTAAATATAAAGATTTAAATTATGATATTGAATTAAAATAAACTTTAATCGTTGTGAGCCAAATTGATTTCTATTAAATTGCATTTATAAATAAAATGTGTTAAAAATATTTAATATTTAATTTTGAAAATGTTAAATTGATATGATATGTGATAAAAAAAGTAGAAAAAATTCAGGGAATTATTTATTTAATCTTTTTGGAAATTGGAACTTTTGAATTTTGTTTATAAAAAAAATTTTTTATTAAATATAAAGATTTAAATTATGATATTGAGTTAAAATAAAATTTAATCGTTATGAGCCAAATTGATTTCCATAAAGTTGCAATTGTAAATAAAATGTGTTGAGAATATTTAATTTTTGAAACACTCTGTATATTTTTGTACATACAAAAAGATCGGAGTGCAACGAAACAATGTTACATTCGCCTCTCGTGAATTCAGCACGGTATTCTTGTACGTGAGAGACTGCGTTGTTCAACGAAAAATTACACCGATAACATTTTGTTTCCATCCACCCACCGCGAGCTCTCTCGCTCTCCCCGCACCATAAATATATATTTTTTGCCGTATAAACGTAGCGAATGCATGAACCGCGTTTCGGTGCTGAGCGTAGAGAAAAAAGTAAAGCGAGCAAGCAGGCTACGCAGGAGTTGGCGAGAAAAAACGAAGAAAAACTCATCAGGTATGAATAAAGCATCCGACGAAACTCTCGGCGCGAATTACGCGTCAACTTTTTGCGCAGGAATACCACCCAATTTTTTTTGCGCATCTGCACTCATGCATACATTCATTTTTCTTGACGAAAAGTACCTTTCGAAATTTCACCGTTTACTCTTAATTTTTTTACGCGAAACTCTACACTTGCGTCGAAAGTTTCGAGCGTGAAATTTTTTCATCGCCGGTCAAGAAATAAATGATAAATAAATAAATAATTACATAAAATTTGAAAAACAGAATTGTTTTTTGTTTCGGTATTTCTTGAAAATGAAACGTTACAAATATTATAATGCACATCATAAAATTGGTTCACTGGTAGAAATTAAAAATTACAGTTAAACAATGTTTTTAAAAATTAATTAAAAATTACTTCAATCTTCGAATCATAATCAGAGATTAAAAATTCACTAGAGCTTTAATCTTGACAATATTTTCTGAAATAATTTATCATCAACGTTCTAATTTTTCCGCTTTTCTCATTTTCCTGCATTCTTAAACATCCGCATCAGCTTGATCTAGTCTATAGCTCATTTCCGGATCTCGTTTAAGTCGTCAACGTCACACCTAGCCGGAAGTTCTAGTACGCAGAGGCCGTATACATGGAGAGGTTCTTACATGCGCCAAAGAGGAGCATATTTATAGGGAAATTGCACAACGAGAGGGTGCACTGGCGTCCGTGAAAGTGCAGGAGGCGAGTGTGTACACGACTCGCTTCACGGCCTTAACTATGATCGATTGTTCTTTCAACCCCTTCGCGCGAGGGTTCTTATTTTCTTCTTTTTTTTTCCTTTTTCATCTCTTTTCTCGCTGGTGAACAGTCGAACTGGGGATGAAGGGCTTCCAAGGGGTTAAGTGGGTTCGTTAGTTCTATCTGCTCGAAGGGAAAACGATGAAGAAAGTGGCAGAGAGAAATCGAGAAGGGGGTGAGCTCAAGAAAAATGAGTAAGGGATGAAGTATAAATGAAATATGTATACACACGCATGTATGTGTATTGTGTATATTGTATATATATGTGTATATAGTATACAAATTTATATAACAAGAAATTGTATGTAAACAAAATATTCTTTTCAATCCCACCCTTCGTTCTTCTTACGAAGCGAAATCGTATCACTGAAATTTGTTTTTGTTATTGTTTATTTTTATATTTACATGGATTACTCAATTTTTCTCTGATTTAATATTCTGTCAATTTATTCTATTTTTAAAATATTGAAAAAAAATTCAATCCCACCCTTCGTTCTTATTACGAAGCCTCGAAATCGTATCACTGAAATTAGTTTTTGTTATTGTTTATTTTTATATTTAAATGAATTACTCAATTTTTTTCTCTGATTTAATATTCCGTCAATTTATTCTATTTTTAAAATGTTAAAAAAAATTTGTTCAAAACGAAATGTCATTTTTTCAAATTTCGTTTCATTAAAAAATTGTGTTCTTGTCGAGTAAATTTTTTCCTTTTCCTTCAATTTCCTCCTTGTCACCTTCGTTCCTCGGGTATTTCACAGTTAGTTTCCTCCGCCGACGGTTTCATTCAAAAATTCGTTCTCCCTCGAAGTCACCCGACTCCTGGTTTTATTTTTCCTCGCAGGCGAGGAGAGGAAATTAATGACGATGATGGAAATCAGACTCCGGATCAAAACTCAACTTCCCGAATTAGGAAGAAAGCTCAAAACGAGAGAACAAAAATTTTGAGTTTGATAAACGTCAAAATTCATATTTGCGAATTTTTATTCAAAATTCCGTTCTCTCGAGCTCACTTCTCGCATCATTTTTCCCCACATACGCAAAAAGAAAAAAAAATTAACGTTGATGAAAATCTGACTCCGGAATCAAAAACAACATTCCCAGAATTATTAGAAAAAAGCTCGAGGGGAGAAAAGAAAAATATTAAACTTCTTGATAATAAGAACGAGATATGAAAAAAGTCTCAACGCACTTAGATAAATGCAGTGCACTGGAAAAACTGGCATTTGGCAAACGTCCTCATGAGTTTTTTTTTCATTCCTCTTTCTCTCTCTCTCTCTTTCTCTCTCTATTCCTCCCTCTCCTCCTCGAAGCCCGCAAGCTCCGAGCTCGTGCCTCGCGGTACGCGGCTTGGCTTTTAGTGCAAAAGTTAATTTCACGCGACAATGCTTCCGGCAATGTATTTCTCGTATACGATAATAAAAACATACTTGGAGAGAAAAATGCGAACGTATAAGCCCGCACTGGCCTCGCGCGCATACACGAGACGAAATATACGAAAAGAAAAGCTCCGGAGGAAAAAATGTTACGCTTATTATTTTAATGTGGGCATCAGGATTAAGGATGGATGGACGAAATCATAAAAAGAATGCGTGGAAGAAACATAGCTGTGACTATAATAATTTGATGAAAAATTAAAAATCCATGCTTCAAATTTAAAAAAGATTTTAAATGGAGCAATAAAATACTTAGAATATTCTAAGCAAGCAAAATAAATTTGATTTTAACGCCAAACTGATATCGATGATTTTCGATATTCAGTTGGTAATAATGCGTAATTATAAATCTAACGAGAGGAAAATATCTCTCATCGTTCGATTTTGAGAGACGAGCAAAATCTCATTCTTTTGCTCCGCAACTGTTGACGGTCATAGACATCAGGTTTTCTCCTCGCCTCTCAAGAAAAATAAGTTCGATAATAAAATATTATTTAATCTCTCTCTCTCTCTCTTTTATCGGAATTCAATTCAAATTATATTAAAAATTAAATTTTAATATAATAATTTTTCGAGATTAATTAAAGGAAAAATGTCATTCATATAACGTTATGACCGAACGAATATTGTACAAAGATAATTTCATTGCAATGCGACAAATCAGTATTACATGTTACATTTAAAATATTTTGTAAAACTTGTAAATTTATTTGAAAGAACACTTTCAATATGTTGCTAAAAAAATATCTACAAATGAAATTACCTCGTTCGTACTTGGAAAACACAATTCACGTCAAAGATCGCAGAGCAAAATTTAATATAAAAAATTGGTGATGAGCGTATATTCGGAAGTGAGTTAACAAATATTTTGAATACGAGAGATTACGAAGATGAATCGTACGAAAAGGAAGAAGAGGAAAAAAATAATGTACTGAGCGACAAGAGGGGAAAATAGTGTATGAAAAAAAAATTATAATCCATTAGGGATGAGTTTCTTGCTGCGACGTATATAATACAGTGAAAAGCACATATACGTAAAGTGAAATCTAGAGTGGCTGGATGAGGGCCAGTGCGGGGAGATATGACTGCTGAGCTAATATTACCTTTTCCCATAAAGCCTCTCGAATATTAAATAAAAACAGAAACCGGGAACCGTCGCCTCGAATTGCCTTCTTGTCGTTTCCATGGCCAATATTAGTTGCTTTAGAACGGGTAAACCGAGGGAGACCGCGAGAGGAATTATAAAAATAAAAAAACGAGTTAAATCCATTGATGACACGTAATCTCAATCATTATTTAAAAGGATTAAATGCATTCAACTTTTATATTAAGATTTTCATGGAAAAAATAAGCTAAAAAATTTCTAAAATAAATTAAAATTAATTTTTATCAATATATTAAATATTTATCAATATAGAAATAAGCTAAAAATAAATCATTGATGTTCTGTATCGACGTCAGACTGAATTTCATGAAAAAAAAATCGAAAAAAAATGTTTAAATCAGTTCATCAACGTCGTAATACTTTTTAATATTAGCACCCTCATAATAAATCATTCGAAACCCCCTGTGACGGATTTAACCGAAAATATAAGCTAAAAATGATTTTCATCATGTGTGACAGAATTTCACATGGAGCCGATGGCGTGGAAATCGGCTCGACAAATCAATCAGCGACTTGCGCTCGTAATAATATCTTCGCCCGTATGCTCCTCAACCAAAAATGTAACATATTTTGCCAGAAGCCGGGCGAGCGTGTAAATATTCGAGTGCCGAGAGATTGTTACGGGAACGATCCGCGAAAAACGTGAAACGAGAGAATAAGAAAGAGAAAGAAACGAAGAAGAAGAAGAAAAAAGAAAAAGGAAAAAGAGTATTACAGGCGCCATTGTAGACGCCAGGGAAGCATGAATATAACAGCGTCATTATAAAAGATCGTAACAAGAGAGAAAGGGAGAAAGATCGAGGGAGAAAGAGAACGAGAAATCATCCTCTTCTCTTTTGATTTTTTATTTATTCTTATTTTTTCATCTTTCTTACGTTCCTCTTTTTTTTCTCTCTCGGTGAACTCATGTCAGGATGACCCTGTATTCATGCTCGTAAATAAAGTGAGTTGGCACGGAGAGAGGAAGAGAAGAGTGAGAAAGAGAAAAAGAGAGAGAGAGAGGGTGAAGAAGAGCAGGGATGACATTTTATAGAACTTTCGCCCTCTTCCATTCTTTCTTCCTTTTTTCACACTGGAGCTTCATTTTTTCTCTTAAAAATCCAGAGAGAAATTTCGTCCTGGCGACATTTTCCAACGGTGAGCGAGAGAGGAGACGAAATCGTTGCACAAAACCGAAGAAAAACACTCGAAAAGTTAGAAATATTGTGAAATAAATAAACAAGGTAGGAAATAGAATGAGAGAAAGTTCAAGTCTTGAGAAAACTCTGAATCGAGAGGAGAAATGATATATCTCTTGTCTCCGTAATTGGGGTGGCATTTTTGTTCCATTTTTCTCATATCTCTTTATTTATTTTTTATCCCCTCTCGTACGAGCTGAGGATCGACCGAAAGTGTTTTTCTCTATTTTCGATTTATTCTTCTTATTCGTTTATTTTTGAATTCTTCGTCTTCGCATTTTCTTGAACAGGAGGAGAAATATTTCGTCACTCGATCTTTACGTCATTTTATATGCATGCACATTTTGTCGTATAGCACGATAAAAGTATTTCAAAAACACTTTATAAATCTTTCTCTTTAATTCATTCCTTTTTGAGAAATATAATAATTAATGACTCAAGAAAATGAGTGTATAGTATGAAAATAAAAGATATTAATTATTTTTTAGTTAAGTTCTGTCGCTTCATGCTAGCCAAATCAGTAACTGTTTTTTCGCGTTTTCAAGTGGAATTGAATTGAACATATTCCCATGTTTGATAAATCTTCTCAATTTGAAAAATGATTTTTTCATTTTAAACATTTCCATATTACAGAAAATGAACGAAAAAAATTATTTTATAGTGTTAATTTGATTCACTTTTTTGTATCAATTAGTATGGAGTCACGTGAAACGTCAACGAAATGGTACTTCAATGAGTGAATAATTCTCTCAGAACTTCGGTAACTGTAATTTATTATGTGACAATCTCAATTCTTAGAGTCCAAGGAATCCGTGAATTTTTTCAGATTGCCGAAAAGTTCAATCTAAATACATTTTTTCTTCACTTAACGAAAGTATGGCAACCGTTTCTCAAAAGACTCTATAGCTTTTTCCAGCTTTTATGCAATTTTAGACAAGTTCATTCTCACTTGTTCAGTCGGCAATGCCACGTCAAATTTCGCTATCGAGGAACTGACATTATATTCTTTACTGCCAGAAAAATTCCATTGCTAAAGTTCAGTTTGATAATTATTTAAATTTAGTTAAAAAAATGGATGCCCAAAATTATTTACGAATCAACTAAAACCATTGTCGTGCACATCATAATTTAAACGTAACGTAGAAAAAATCAGCGTGATAAAAAATATTTTAAAAATGTTTACCTCACATCAAAAGTTACTTATTAATTTCAAGACAAAAAGAAATTGAATCCACGAAGAAGTCCATGAATGAAAAAAAAAGTTGGATAATGAATTTCTGAAATCATTCCTGAAAAATAGAAAGACGAGGTCAGCGGGATGAAAAATTACGAGGAAGGAAAACTGAAAAGTATTGGCAATGGAAAAAAAAATTTTAGATCGACACGTATAAGTTATATCTATACATCTAGATCCAGGAGAACTCACAGCGCACAGGTAGAAATGGAAAAAAATTCTCTCAATTTTCCGGAGTGGATCACGAGAGTGGAATCGTGCGCTGGAGTGAGATAGAGAGCTGGTATTACATCTGTCGATATGTTCATCACTTGACGATAAAGTAAAAGCATTGCGGGCTCTCTGTCTCTCTCTCTCGCTCTCGTCTCACTCGGAGCGAATCCTCTCGTACATTCGCTCGCCGAGGCGCAGCGCTCGGCTCGCTCCTCTCCGAACCACTCCGCAGCGCCAAGTAATTACAACTTCGCCGATTAGATCCCCATAGGAATTGCTCTGGCGCTCCTGTACAACTGCCACTTCTGCCGTTGGCTTTTACATCCATTTTGTATACACGTGTATTTATACGCGTTTCCTCCATGTTTTTGTACACACATATTTCTATGTACGATCTCTCATGTATTCAAGATTTTATGTATATATATACAAATACATGGATATATATACATATATATGTACAATGTATGTATAAAGTATAGACACGTAAAGATGTTACGCAGTTGAATCAGTTGGCAGTTTTACTTTCGGACTTGTCTCACGGTCTCCCGCCGCGATCCTCCCTATATAATCGATCCGCGTAATAAATTTATAACTTTGCTCACTTTGCTCGCTTCGAGATCCTTAAATTAGTCTGGCGAGGGTCAATTTTGGCTAATCCCTTTCGATGCTTCGTGATTTATTTTTAATCGATTTTTTTTTAAATTTAAAATCATTTAAATTAAATTAAATCGCAGAGCGGATAAATTTTGAATCGTTGAATGTATATTTGGATGAAAAATATATTTGCATGCATTTTGAGGGATGGAAGAACGGATGTATTTTTTTTTAATTTTATTAAGAAAATATTTGTTTCGTCCGGGTAATCGATATCTAGGATAGGAATGTATTTATACTTTTCTCATGAATGGGAATATAATAAAAATTCGTCTTTTTGAAAAAAAATAAGGTAATTTCAGAGCTCGTCCATCACTCGATGGACGTCGTGGGATAAAATACGATATCCGGCGAAAAAATGCAAATAAATTTGAATTCTCTCCTAGAAATGTATTCGTCGAACGGAAAAAAAATGAAAATTTATTCAAATGAAATTTAGTCCTCTGTGTGTTGACACACGGAGAGAAAAGAATTTTTTAATTATTTTCTCGATTTCCCAGGTGAATTTCTTCTTTTTTATTTATTCTTATTGAAAAAAAGAAAGAATTTGTATATGTATTTTTCCACCGTTGTACATTGAAATACATCGAGAATGACGTTTCTCGGGAAGTTTTTTCATCACACGATCGCAGCCTCTGTTTTTTTTTCTCCCGTTCTCTGGATTCGTGTGACATACCTTCACGTGACGAATAATTTATGAGTTCTTCAGGATACGTTCCCTTTTACCTTTTACCTTTCTCTCTGTCTCGCGCGCTCTCGCTCGCCTCACTCTCTCCCTCTCTCTTTCTCTCTCTCAGTTTCACTGCAACCCTGGATAATGATATTCGAACGAGGAAGAAGGTAAAATAACACGTGACACCGAGAACTACCGTCAATTCTCTCGTACCTTCTTCCAGATACAGAGATAGAAAACGTACTTCTCCAATAATATACGACTGGGAAGCCCCGTAACCCAAGAAACAGAAGAATCTTCAAGGATACTTCTTTTTTAACGACTCTAAATTCCAGTCCGTGGAAAAATGCAAGGAGAAATATAAACTTCAAAACAAATGCAGATAATTAAGATTCAACGAAAGAAAGGTCACTCGGAAAATATTTTTCTTTCCTCTGAACTTTCATGACTCGAATACATTCAGCCTTATTTAAAAATTTCGAAAAATATTTTTAGTGAGATGAACATCATGCGTCACAATAAAATGGACGAAATAATAATTACGATTATTTCGCCTGTGGAATGATTTTTAAGCTGGAAAAAAGGAAAATGAGCGATTAACATTTATTTTGAAATTTTCAAAAATATTTTGGTTGAATTTCTGAGGCATTAGAAAAAAGACGAAAAAATAATTACACTCGTTTTTAATTTTTTTAACCATAATACAATTTATAAAATTTTAATACCATTTCGGTGCTCAATACGAAATTAGATTTGTATTTATGATGCATTGATGCTAAAAATGTATCTAAATCGAGAATCATTGAATAATGTCGAATCAGCAATCAACTAAATGACTAAATTCTGTGCTATGAATGTACATAGATTAATTATTTGATTAAGCAATTGCTGTAATTCTGTTCATCGAAAATTGCAATTGTGCTAAATATACAAGCACAGAAAACACAAATAAAAAATATTGGCTCGAACGATTTTCGTACCATTTGATACGAAAAGATTTAAAATATCCGAAACGAATGAAAATCCTTGATAAGTTTCCACGAAAATGAATAAATAAGATATAAAAAAGTGTCCACCCTTTTCACGATCTTTGATAAAGAAATCTTTTTTTTTTTTGAGAAATCACGAAAAAAAGACATCAGTTAAAAAATTGAAAGGGTATAAAAACAGGAAAGCTGATTCGTTTATAAGCTCTCGAGGTGGTCTTTCTCTCTATTATTTTTCCCTCGTTCCTTTTCAGCAAACATCCGCGGTCGTACATTTTTCGTATTTTCGTCTTTTTTATCTTGAAAACGTAAGGTGTATGCAGGATGGCCTATATACGATTGTATAAGCCCCCTTTGCCGTTGAAAAGCTCGAAGTGGGCTTGCACGTAGGGTGGGATCGATTCCTCCAGCTCTTTTCTCTCCTCGACGAGCTTTCTCCTCTCCCCCACTCGCACTCTGCATCTCGCTCTCTCTCTCTCTCTCTCTCCTCTTGCCAACTCCGACTCGAGAATTCAGCATCGTTCCAGTTCCCGATGTTGGAAAATACAGACACACGAGCGAGAGATAGAAAAAAAAGAGGGAGAAATAAATGAGACAGGAAACAGAGAAAGGGAAAAATAAAACGGAAATCGTTCTATGGGCAAGAAGCTTACTTGCAAATTCTTGTAAACGCTCCGGAGACAAACAAGTCTCACAATTTGCTGCTATTTTGCAATATAAACAGCCATTTGGCATCTGTCTCATTTTGTTAACTTTCGACTTCTCTTTATTATAAGTAAATTCTTGTACATCGTGATGAAATAAAATAAAAAATTCAATTTTATCAATTTTTTTTTATATTCTTATTTTCAAATTGGAAATGCCAAATACGAATTCCAAAAAAAAATACAATAATTGATTCGTTATCATTTTTTGTGTTTCGAAAAATTTTTTAACGCGAATCTCCGATAAAAGAAAAAATCCAGAAATTCTGTAATCACAGTTGCGCCGCTCTGGGTCTCGGGCATCAATTTCCTGACTCCGATATACGCAGAAAAAAATGGGGTGAAAAAAAGAGAGAGAAATGGAGAGGCGAGGAGAGAAAAGGATGGAAAAAATTGTAGAGCTAGTTGCAAAGTATCTCGACGAAAATCCCCCCCAGACATACGGACAGAGTACGGAAAAGCCCTATCGCGAATACATATAAACGGGGGAGGGGGCTGGAGAGAGAAAATATATATCCTTTCGCTAAGGCTTTGAATATTTTAGGATTCTTCGGCATCGTTCGCGATCATCGGCTCTTCTTTTCCTCCTCGATATTTATTATGTACGAATGTTTATGGCTTCGCCTTCCAACCTCTTTATATACATATATATATGTATATATATATGTTCGTTTTTGTTCATTTATTTATTTATATATACACGTACGATGTAAGTGCAGAAGCTTTTCATCTGAAATAAAACATCCTGTTAATCCTCCGAATCCGTGTTGCTCGTCGATCTCTCCTGAATCTGTACACGGATTTCTCACGTTTTATCGCCCATCCGAATTCAAATATTGAAATAGAAAAATTGTAACGTTGACAAATTTATTTTTCACGTTTTTTTTTCGGATATTCGAAGACTCGATTCTCTTAAGGGAACACGGTGGTCTAGGAATTTCAAAAAATCGATTTTTTTTCGATATTTCAAAAGTATAGCATCTCAAGAATATACTGTGAAATTTTCATGCGGATATTCCCAATATTATAGCTTCTACAGCCCATTAACCAGGTAGAGAGCGTATCTTAGAGTATGTGTACGTCAAACTTTAAACTCATTTATCTCGAAACGACTTTTTTCGGCACGGTGCAGATGAAAACAAAAAAATTATTCAACCGAATTACTTGAAATTTGGATATGTTGTTCACAATATGGATGGCTATCGCCGGAACTAGAATCATAATTTTATTTAAATAATTTCCTATTTTTTACACTAAAAAATTAGTGAAAAAAACCCGATTTTACGAACTTTTTTTCAAAAGCGCGCCATTTTGTCAATTTTTAATTTTTTCGATTAGTTCTAGTTCCGGCCATAGCTGCACTCTTTCTGATTAAGAATCTATTTTGATTTTGTGTTTCGGATGAGTAGAAGTCTCGAAATCATCTGCACCGTCCGGGTCCGATTTTTCGAGAGGGAATTTTCAGCGGCATTTTTTTAATAATAAATATTGTTTTTAAAATATAAAAATTTTTTTTTGTATGTTCAATAAACGTAGTAATAAGCCTGAAAAGTTGAAACATCGTTTTTTAAATTTTTAATGGCAAAAAAAAATCGTGAAAAT